>JAZEWU010000010.1:2090048-2101095 GCA_036362915.1 Geotria australis
GTAATTTAACATCGCGCTTCGAAGAATCGCAAAGAAGAAGCCATGATCACCCCCTGTGGTGACCAAGCCCATTTACTCTTCTCTTATCAGTTTAAATTATGTCTCTGGCCTACGTAATCCATGCGTTACCCTATCCGTCTCGTAACGTCATTACAAACACGCATCTGTCCATGCTGAAATTATACCAACAGTAAAAGTGTGTCATAGTGAGAGTATGCAACAAATCGTCCACACACCGGAGAACTTATTTACCAAAATAAAGGCCACACGGCCTATTATAGTGATAACAAGTGTGAGATAATATTCTTCTCCGTGCTCGTTCATTTGTCATTTCTTGCCTCTTGGCAGCTTTGAGCTGGTGGTGAAAACTCCATACTGTTATGGCACTCGCCAGACTCCTAATAGGAC
The DNA here is from genome assembly GCA_036362915.1 of Geotria australis. NCBI lineage: Eukaryota > Metazoa > Chordata > Hyperoartia > Petromyzontiformes > Geotriidae > Geotria > Geotria australis. The sequence continues at coordinate 2,090,457 of JAZEWU010000010.1, forward strand.
AACTTCTGTTGGCGTTAGGTCATTAAATTAAAGTGACTAGACTACAGCATCGTGATAGAATACATGTTATTTCTCGGAGCACTGTGGGACCTTGGTGTCTTCGTTCAGCAGTAGATCGGTTAATGGCTGACGATGATGAGTATAGTGTACTGATGTAGGTTTTCACAGCTCGATGCGTGAGAATTGCTTTCCAAAGCTGTTCTTTCGAGATAGCCGTACGCAGCGCTCCCCCTTTCTCCTTGGCGACGTTTCGCCTCCCACGTTGGATACATCCTCAGGCATTCTGAGTCTCAGCTTTGAAAAGCAATTACGACGACTATAGTACATTCTGATAAGAAGCAGAGAGATGTTCCATCCCATTTGGTGAAGTGTTCATCTCACGTTACATTGTTTTTACAATTCACAATAAGGTAAAGCGCTTTGTTGTTAATTCACTCCAGGATGACCGCCTTCCCACACCTCGTCAGTCGAGAGGGTTGTTTGAGCCATACTTCACCATGCTCATTCAGTGTGGCGTGATGAAGGAGGAGCAGGCCCAATTTGGGTATCGCTCACCGAAATGGGATAAGGGGGTCGCTGGGTTCATAGCACAGTGCGGTAATTGGTACGCCCTGCTATAACCCATCGTGCCGTTAACGACTTTTAAATGCATTTTTATGAGAGTGTTTTACACGCTGTGAAATTAAAAGCGTTTTTCAAGTACCATTTAAAAGCACAGATATATGAATTATGCAACCTACACCTTTTCATGAATCAAAAAACATCAAGCCTCATCATCATCATAATGTTACAGTCATCTGAAAGCATGCTTGTAAGTACGGCTTTAATCGGTGACTTCTATCCAGTACAGGGTCGCGGTGAGCCGAAGACTATCCCGGCAGACACAGGGCGCAAGGCAGGGGGATACCGAGGATGGGACGCCAGTCCATCGCAGGGCACCTGGGGCAATTTTACTCAGTAGGCCAATAAATCGGTGACTTGACTTTAGTAAATGTCAGGTAATATAAACTGAAATATTCAGTACCTTAGCGTTCATTGTTAACGTGGGTGCGTGCCGATCGACCAAACAAGATCCAAAACGTGATCGCGCAACCGTGCGGAAGATATAACAACTTATTATCACCTTCACCAATTACAAGGTCACTTTGTCTTGATGTGGTTCGTCAAGTGGCACATTTTGTTACGTGGCACATTCAAAGTTCAGCTGAAGAAGAGTCCCTTTAATTTGCTGCTGAATTTAGCGACATGCTCGGCACATTTCATTCGCAAAGGATTACTATTCCAAACTTTCGAACCGTAGCAGAGGAGAATCTTTCCGGCTTCTTATAATTGGCACAAACTTCCAGAAGAGCACATTTTTTTTGCGAAACAGCGCATGTGTTTTAGCAGACAATGCTAATGAAGTACATCTGGCAAGCATCCGAGAGCCTTAACCACCTTACGACATAGAGGTTAGCAGAATAATTTATACTTACATATCAAATCACTTGACAACCAGAAAAAAGGTAAAAGATAGATAGATGTCCCGATGTAGGTTTTAACGCCTCGTGTTGTGTCCAGGCCTAGCAGTGCGCCGCAAAGCCATACAGGTAGTCAGGATGCGAACCTATAACTCCACTTTGTTTAATAACAGGAACATAAATCACAACGTAAACAGCTTACCTTGTGCGTGTGTTGTAACTGTGTGAGAGACTTTAAACCAGTTTGTGTGGTAAAAAGACGACACGCCTGAGCCAACCGACACACAACCTTCAGCAGGCAAACCCAAACTCTCCACGGAGCAGAATCGAATCTACCGTCCGTAACGATTCCCATCCATCGAATCGCTGAGATGTTGTGAGGTACTTAACCGCTCCCCGCTGAAGAACCTGCCTTCTCATCAACAAGGCTGCATTCTCTTAGAGCAGTGTTTCTTAGAGCAGTATTGAGCGCGTTGAGTGTTTCATTAACTGTGTTTGTGCACCACTGCCACGCAGCATCACCACATAATGTGTTTCATAATAAAATGTATTATCGATTTTGAAACTAGTTTTCTAAGTCAAAGCCTGATTCGGATGGAAAAAGTTAGGAGCAACTCTTGGGATTTAAGGAGTAAACTGTAGCTCAGTGACTGGTTGACACAAGTTTCCCACGACAGCACTAATGTTGCTTAGAAATGTTGGAACTGGTTTATTTCCACTGGGTTGCGCTTCTCAGTCATCCAGTTTCAGCTCCAGGTGATGTGAATTCAGGTTGAGCGAACATAATAAATGAATGTTGAAATAAGTCGCCAGAGCAAGAAACCAGTAATAGTACTGTACCTCCTTCTGCCTACAAACTTTGCTCATTACTGCAGAGTTTTTGTAAGTTCTGACATCAAAAGGTTAGCACGCAGTAGCGATTAGCTGTAGCCATATGAAATACTCAAAGGTTGTTTTAATTTGATCTTTTCAAATGTTCATTGTTTTTGGGAAAATTGTCAACTCTGTTAAGGGAAAACGAAAGAGCAAGATTGAGCACACCTATAAACGTATAAGTGTTACGTAACCAAACGCTTTTGTTTGTTTGTGAAAAGCAATTTCCACCGACAACACTTCTCAGAACAATACATACAATCTGTCGAGTTGACATTTAAACATTTAGGACTTAAGGGCAATGCAAAACACAAAACCTAACATTAAAAAAATATGTTTTTAATGTTTTTGAAATTTTATTTCGGCAACAATAAATGCCAAATGTATATAGCACTGTTATTTATGCATACATATTACAAATGCCAAGCCTTGAGGCTAAGCAGTCATCCCCCTTGAGCACCTTTGCATTCACCGCCCGTGATACGACAGCCATGGTGCTGATCAGGATGCCAGGCACGTTGCGTTCATGCAGCAGTGCTATATGACTTTTGAAGATTCCGTGATAGCACAGGGGTCAGTGTGATAGCTGGGAGATGCATCACCGGCTTTATCTCCCCTGGAAACCAGAAACATAAAAAGGCCGAGTGATACCTAATATATTATATACCATTGTTTTTTTGTAATCAAGTCATCGTTCTTTTTCAGCTTATAATTTATGCAAAGATTCATTCACCGATTCATTGCTCGTGGAGCAAATTATGTTGCTACGTGCTTGCTTTGTATAAACAGGTGGAGCGGCGTGTTGCGTTTGTAGAGGGACGATGCCTTGCGTTTCTTTGTTTTTCCTTCGTGCGGGCGGAGAACAGCTCGGCTTGAGATTTTGAAAATATTTACATTTCAAAGGCTTTGAGCAAAAAAATGCCTCGTGTACCAATATATATATTTAATGAGGTCTAATATCGTTTAGCCTCAAACTGCATTCGCAAATAATGTCCGTTAGCTGTAACTTTAATGTCGCGCTAAATATAATTTATTGACTGTTCGAAAAGGTCAAAAAAAGCCTCTTTTTTATTTTGTTACACCACTATATTTCTTTTATACCAACTAATAAAGGTCAGCTTTGATTGGCCTTACACTGGTTAGACACTGTCACAAGCAAGCCATCGATTAATTAACTTACTGGGATCTTCATTTGTTGTTGAATAGATGCAGAAACGTGAGACCTGAATTGAAATGTGCACAGGCTTGATCAAGGATTCAACTGGAAACCTCAGCATTTCAAGTTATGGTTACGGGAATTTCAGCTTTTGTTTTATTCATACGTGTGTATCTTTAAGCGCATGGTGTCTGGGGCATCTGAAATATTTTATGAACGCGAGCACTAAGCACAAACCTGATGCATTCCATTTATACATTCGAAATAGCAATTATAGTCTGTCACTGGCTGTGAACTAAAAATCCATTGTGATTACCAGAACAATAGCAAAATGCAACTTAAGCACAGCTGCGTTGACAAAAAATACCTACAGCAAATCAGCAACATTGCAAGATTGAATAACTCTCCTTTCACTGCCTAATTTATTGCGATCGCACATTTTTGCCTCTCTACAATCAAACCGAATAAATATCCTTCGTGAGAATTCTCCGCAGAGAGACGTATTAACCCAACACGTTTGCTTTCCCTGCATCCAAGAAACGTGACAGCGGTGATGCGGCAATGACCCCGCTGTGCAGGGCTTCTTTCGGTTGTGTTAAATAGCGCTCCGGTGTGTGTGTGTGTGTGTTTCCCGGGTTGTACCTCGCGTTGTTCGACACGTTACCCGACGTTATGCTCCAATTACCTGAAGACAACCGCATTAATTTTCTGCGAAAGCTCCCCCACGCACGCAACGCAACGCAACGCGGAGCGCAAGTGCTGAACGAACCGCAAGCCGAGCGCCGCTCCATCTGCATTCCGTAAGCAGAGGCGAAAAAAGAAAACCACGCGGTGCACCGTGTGTTCTGGGGAACCGGTGTGCGAGACACGCGGGTGTCACGGAATTAGACCGAACTGCTTCTCGGAGTGAGCCCGCCGCACATGCAGCCGCAGAGTGACAGACAGCCCAATGACGTGTAACCGAATTAAAGAGGCTAATGTCAATTTGCCCCCAGGTGCTGTCCCCGCTGTCAGACTCGATCCTCGGGGAGCGGGCGGTGACGGTGAGCGAGGAGAAGGTCTCGGTGAGCGGGATGCACGTGACGCTGCTCTCGGGCCTCTCGCTGGCCCTGCAGCCCAGCAGCAGCGAGCCCAGCGTCATCGTGGCCAGCACCACGGGGCTCGGCAGCTTCACCGCCCTTAAGCAGGTACGACGCCGAGAGAGAGTATGCGTGCATCGCGATCGCGCGTCGTCGTGCAGGGCGGCACGGTGGTGCAAGAAGCTTCCCGGGTTCGAATTCCTGCTCGCGGTTGCCTTTCCTGTGTCAAGTTTGCATGTCCTCCCCCCGTGTCCGTGTGAGTTTTCACCGAGCGCGCCGGTTTCGTCCCACAATCCGAAGACGCGCTGCTGCGTAGGTTAAATTTGGCCCGAGGACTAAATTGCCGCCGGTGCCCTGTGATGGACTGGCGTCCTATCCTGGGTATGGCCCTGCCTTGCACGCATTTTGATGTTTGGCCTACTCGTCCGTGCTGGCCAGATGGCCTGAAAATAATGGAATCGTGTCGGACCCATTTGTAGTAGTGGGAGGAGAGAGCTGGAGGGCGGAGGGTTGGAAACTTGCACCGTTGTTTCAAGTGCCGTGTCAGGAGATAGAATTGAACCGGCGACCTGTGGACAGCGAGTTCAGCGTTGTTACTGCAGTGCTGTACCCCGGCAGCATGCCGCCTCAGTTTATGGAGTAATGCATATTTATCACCTAGCCCCTTCAGTCTTCGGTATACGTAAGTCAATGCATAAATGAGAACCGTTGCTAACATGCGCACGAGAGAGGCATCCAAAGCATTTCGGAAAATAAGATCGAATTTTCACAAGCGGTATGCACCAAACCTATTGTAAAAGTCATGTCCTTTTAAAGTTTCAAATATTTATACTGGCCTTACGGAAACGTACGAGTGCATTGTTAGTGGTATGCATTAGCATATACTTATTTAATCCTCTCCTCTCAGGATTGTTCTGGTCTCCTCTCTGTTTATAACGAGCGCAGCCCATTACCGCCCTCCTGTTCGTTGTTTGCATTGTGCGGCAGCATCGCCTTGGTGCTACATGTAGCCACTTACAAGTCAATATTCCCACAGGGACTGGTTAGCCAACAAAAATGTCTCAGTGACAAATCCATTGTTATGTGCCCATGAAGGAGGAAGCAGCTTTCAGCCACTTTACTCTGCCTTCATTTCCCTCTTTCTACCTCCGAGTCCGTGGGCCAGAGGACGAACGCGTGATTGCAAATATTCAGCTGTGGCATTTTCTGTACGTAGAGCATCTTCTTCCCGGTATATATTGCTGATGTTGATTTAGAGCAACAACTTTGGTTTTACATAGAGGTGCTTCAGACAGATCATTGCGTCAGGAGAGTATGTTCTATGGTCTTTGTCAGATAGGTTTCCATTTGCCGTTTGTGAATCAAGTATCCGCATCTGTTACCGTGGTTCGTGTGGATTCGGTTTAGGGTTGTGGCCCGTGAGCTTCTCGCGAACTCTGTTCAGCTTTCCATGAATCATCAGGGCCGGAAATTGGCTAACAACAGTGGAACATGTGACAACATATTTATAATGCTTGTCAAAAAGGTTACACATTACTTGGTAATGCTGCTGCATTGCCTGTAGTGCACGATCACAATTAAAAGCAATACAACTCAAAATACGTGTCCATGACACTTTGGCCTTAAGATAGGAACGATATATAATGTGCAACGTTTCGGGCAATGGTCTTTCTTCATAACGTGTCAATGAAAAAGCCAGGAGGAGCAAGCGTTGCACCACAGCTGCACTGGTGAATCCGTTCCAATGGAAGGACTGCAGTACAGGGTAGGCCGATCATCATTAACCTCTACAGACTGCATTTATAGTTGCCGGGGGTCAAGGTAGAAGCGTTCACGTCGCGATCCCTGTCAGGTAGTACTTGGTATTGCCTGCGAATTCTACCAAACACTTCGAAGCCGAGCTGAAAGACAACGATGTCCAGAGGCTGACCATCGTGCTTCGAAGAATCGCAAAGAAGAAGAAGATTTATAGTTGCCTACAAAAACACTTCAAAACTTTATTTTTTTTATATGGGTATTTTCAACTCAACACTTTGATTTCTACCGTTTAATGCATGCGTGCCATTTAACGTAATCAGTATTATTATCCTACATTTCTATCTATTCCTTTACGGAAGTTTCGAACTGTACTATAGTCATCTCTAATTTTAACCTAAGTGCTTGGGGTTGTTGAATTATTGACCTGCAGGGCTTTCATTTTGATTGTACACTTATAAAACTGTTGATACGCACTTACACTGTGTTGCTTTATTTAAGCTGTATTTAAAAATGAATGTGCAAGCTGTGTCAATTGCTTGTATTTCCAATGCTGCAGTTGCCTGCATACAGGGTTTGTAATTCTATATTTACATAAAACACGTGTTTACATCTGCTCTCGTTTTATTACAGCCGTATTAATGTAGAATCGTGACAATATTTCATTATTCTTCCCATTTAAATATCTCATCAGTCAACCCTTGCCTCTTGTGACCTTAGTTTTATCCGTAAGGATGTTTTATGGCCTATTATCTTTATTCTAGTCATGTCAACATGCTTTGGTCCTTTATTCACAATTGAAGGACCCTTTGAGCAGGAAAATGTCTTTGTAAAAATCAAGAACTGCCAATTCCGGAGCAATCTATTCCCACTGAAACATGCTTGCTTCGACGCGTCATTGACCTAGTTCTTTGACATTGGAAATTGAGGTCTGCAAAAGAAAGCCATGTATGAGATGAGTAATGTAATAATAATGAAATGGTAAACTTGTAATACACGGCACAGTATTTTCTCCATCTCGAACAGTGTCACACAGAGGAGCGTGGAGCCACAAACAGGCATTAAAGCAGAGAGGTAGCAAACCAGCACCAAGTGTTTACAATTGTAGAAAGGATGATCGACTTTATAGTCGTTTCAGCAGACCTAAGGCCGTATGTTCTGGACACTCGGCTGAAGAGAGGGGCAGAGCTGTCAACTGATCACCACTTGGTAGTGAGTTGGATCCGACGCACAGGGTGGCTGCCTGATAGACCTGAGAGACCTAAACGAGCAATGAGGGTGGCCTGGGAACGTTTGGCAGAGTGCCAGGTGCAGAAGGATTTCAACTCGCACCTCCAAAATTACTTCTGCATCCCGGGAGAGGCCAAGGACATTGAGTCCGAGTGGCTCTTGTTCAAGACCTCAATTGCTGAGGTGGCTGCGAAAAGCTGCGGCCTGAAGGCGGTTGGCGCCTGTCATGGCGGCAACCCTAGAACCCAATGGTGGACAGTGCGATGGGACAGTGCGATGGGAATAAGTTGAATAAGCTTGTTGCAGAATAAAAGGAAAAAGCATACGCAGCCCTTGAAACTACGTATCATTTTTTACAATTGCGATAGGCAAGAGAGTTTCAGAAGATGTGTGTGATCTACCAACCGTCGCCTCCACCTCCACTCGGTGTATCTCCATGACATACCTTCTTGCCATTAGAGTTTAGATAACCACGTACCATCTCATAGGTACTCCATTCATATTCACGGTATAGTTATTGATCCCTAGGTGGAACAAGTAAATGGAATTTTAAATGCAAGATTTGATCATTGAGGTTGTGTCGCGAATGCAAAAGCAACTATTTTACAGCTTTGTTGTTCAATTTACTTAATGTTACATTTAGAAAATAACTCGCCTGTAGCTCCTGGCTTTGAGCCACGACAGGTAATTCGCCGACACGTTTACAAGTTTCGAAAATGGAAAGACTGAACATAACGGAATCATGCATATAAATTGAACTTATTAAAAATTGCATGGTAGAATATAATCAAAAGAGCGAAAATGTACATACATATCTACGAGTAAAATGTTGATCGTGAGGACACATAGACGTTCGCCTCACATATGAAATTAAAACATTTTTAGCCCTGTGCAATTTTCACACAAGCAGCGGTTGCATATTGTTTTATTCATGATTGCATAACTTAATTAATTCGAATTCGAGTCTTCGAAGCGTGATGGTTATATGACAGTTTCCCATTGCAACAAGTTCTTCTTTAGTTGCAGACAGCCCTTCAACATTTTAGAGATATAATAGTCAGTGCTGGCCTTAAAGGCGGCGGGCATTGGCCTCTCTTCTTGCTCCAGACTGAGGGGCTTCTGCCATCTGTTGAGCTTCTGGACATCATTGTCTTTCAGCTCGGCTTCGAAGTGTTTGGTAGAATTTACAGGTAATACCAAGTATTACTTGACAGGGATCGCGACGTGAACGCTTCTACCTTGATCCAAGCAAGTGATACTCTCTACACAGTAAAATCGTGCGTGTTCACGATGAAGTGGACGCTTCATTCTGTACAAGATCACGGTGAGCAGGAGCTTATCTCGGTACACACAGGGCACAAGGCAGGGCAATAACCACAATGGGACACCAGTCCATCGCAAGGCACGGGGGAAAGTTAGTCAGCAGACCAATAAACCTAGGCAGCAGCATGTCTTTGGGCTGAGCATAAAGTGCACATTATTTAATCCAGTGTTCATTAAGCTAGAAAATGGATAACGCGGAGAGCAGTTATACACGTTCTAACTGCTTGACCCGACCTATTAATGCTTTAATATCTGCGTTGTCCTTGAGCTGTTTGCCTTGTGGCAATATTTGGTCTAACACTGGTGAGACAAGGACCACAAAGAAATCTGTCTCCGGTGTGGGCCAATCAGTTTCGAGGACAATGCGCACATTATTAATGCACATTGTATGCCCGTTTTACCATAAGCATGTGTGGATATTGCAAACGTGATGCCTTGTAAAGGTGTCCATTTGGTATTTGAACATCTTAACACCTGTATTATTGCCAGAAAATGTAAAGGCTTTTATATTTTTTTCTCAAACCGGAGAGGCTACGCAATATACGGAAATAGGTGTTTAAAGAAGTAAATCAAAAACTCTAACTCGAACATTATTCACATGCTACTTACACTGACTGTGGTAGGACGTAGCATTCTGCAGTCAATCTGCAGGCATTAGCCTTGCAAAGGTGGTTAAGCTCTATCCTAATCATGTAAGAAGAAAGACAAGCTCTGGCTTCAACACAAATAGGTATTAGATAATATCCAGTTGTAATACAATCGATGTGCATTGTGAAACTAGAAATCCTTACAGCAATGTACTTATCTACTCTAATGAATTCGATGCATTCCTCGGATGCTAGTAGTTTCTCAAGTCTTAGGCTACGCCACTAAGAGCTAAGAATGTTCAGTAAATGAACGGAATATCCCTCATTTGGCATTTTAAGTAACGGTTACGATTAAGCACAACTGTGCTTGCTCGCGATGCCACGCGTAACGCCTTGACTCCTGCTCAGCATGTGGGTGGTGGTGGTGGTGGTGGCTCGAAAGTTGATGTGACTGCCTCGTGCCATGAGCCGACACACGCTCATATTAATCATCCCGCGGGAGGGGTTTGACGCATGCTGTTTGGCACATGGCAGTGCCTCGCATCACCACCACCACTCTCTCCCGCCATCCCCAGCTTCCGTAACACCAGCAAGATGAATTATTTACGCACCGAATCACAACCCTGCCCCTCCTGTGCCACAAAACAGAAACAGGCCCATTTAGCACCAATCGTTAATTCAGGATGAAGATTACGGTGGCAGGCTTTCTTGGTCGCACAGATTATCGAGGCAGAGACACGTGTATACATCTCGTATGAAATTGCAGCTGCATCTCGGAGTAGCTCCTGCGGGTAGAACGAACGAGGCAGCCAAGTAGGTTGGCGAGCACGGTTTCTCCCACTGACATTTGGCGATAGCCATCCGACTGAAATGTAAAGACAGTAAAAACTCCTCTAAATGTGCATCGATGTGAGAGATGGCCATTCATTGATCATTTGATCTCGTGGTATACCGGTATGAATATACTCCTCGGTGCGATTTTCAATGCATCCTTTTCAATAATGAGAGAAGTTTTTAGTGATAGGACTTTTTAGTTTGTATGGACCTTGGGGGCACTGCAAATGTGTGGGATTTACGGACAAGAGGGAACGTGCGGATTAGACAGGCTTGGACCGTAATCTGATTTTATTTAAGTTGTGATTATATCCACTTGAGAGAAAGAATTGGTTTTTAATT
>JAZEWU010000010.1:2101177-2129537 GCA_036362915.1 Geotria australis
AGTGAGCATAAGCAATAATTCGTGAAGTTTTATATGTATTCACAATAAATATAAAACATTGATAACACATTGTGGTAATTTCATTACTCCCCAATGCTGATGTTCACCATATGTCTGGCATACTTGGCTGAGAGTTAACTTAAAACTTTTATATGTGGTATTAAAAAGTAATTGAGGTGCGTTAAACTTTTTTCTTCCCAGAGAGTGTTAACCTTTATGTGACAACAATGATTTTAACAGCCTGTGGTTATTGCGTTTTCCACAGTGGCACTAAGTAAGACAATGATGTATCGATTTATAACTGCATTCAGTGCGATAAACACAGTGTTTTGAAGAAAAATAATGTACTTACACGAGGCATGATTTAAGATAGGCGTCCTGCACCTACAACATTAATTAATTCTTATGTATTTATACAAAAAATCCAGCGGCAAAAGTTATTGTGAAATTGGTATCGTATTTGTAGAAAAGGTTTTGATATAATTTGCATTTTACAAAATAGCACCAAAATACCCAGTAGGAAAAAAATGCATGCAAAACATTTCCTTCGCTGAAGATTTACGCAATTCGAAAAAAGTAACAAGTTCGTTCGGTTCATTTGAATTTCACACATAATACATGCAATAAACCAAAGCTGCCAACAGTGATGGGAAATAGTAGGCAAGACTTTTAGATTGCTTCTAGAGAAGTAACCTATTTTCACAGAATATTGGAAACACCACAGCAGCACAATGCTCTATTATCTTTTTGAAAAGCCATGTTTGAATGTGTTAGTAATGACTCATTTGTTGAGGTATCGGATCTGTGTGACCTTGTATATAACTTTAGATTGGATTTATTGGAAACAAACTCTTAAAATAAGAGGCATAGCTTGTGATGTTAATTTTACCAATCCTCTCGCAGTTGTGCTGCAAACAAATTAAATTAAGTTCACACACACATAACCAGTTTAAACGGCCGGTATCCAAGCTGACCCGGGTTGGTCAGTTGCCCCCCAGTGGTGGGGGTACTAGAGTAGAATTTTACGGCCAAATGCCTTTCCTGACACCAATCCCCTTTAGTCCGAGGGTCTTCGAATCGATATTTGTCTTGAACTCCCGGCAGACCTCTTCGCCAAGAGACACTCCAACAGGAGTATTGGATACCACACCTTTTACCAAGGGAAACCCGAGCAGGAGTGCTGGACTCTAGGCGACATAGCTCTAGGGTTCATTGAAACAAATAAACCCTTCTACCACAATAAGGCTCCGATCCATGGGGGATTACATTGAGTTCAAATTGAATAATGTATTGTTTAAGAACCTAGGGGATAACCGAGACGCAGGGGTGTCCAGACCACAGCTCATGAGCTGCTTGTGGCTGTCGGGCAAGTTCCCGATAGAGAGGCGGATTAATCTTGAACTTTGAAATATATAACTTTCTTTCAAACACGAAAAAATCTGCCTGCAGAAACAGAAGTGCCTCAGAACACTCAGCCCAAGCAGGACAGCCAGAAACATGACTAATCCTGCGGCTCTCCCGCAGATTTATAAATTGAACCCTTTACGGCCAAAACAGCGTCAGCGAACCGGCCACGGAACCAACCACAGGAGACCGTCACATGTGACCACCATACTTGACCGCTCCACAAGCCTCACTGTCATCTTGTGGGTCTCGGCCATGGGAATATTAAACGTATGTTTGTAGGGTTAGGAGGTTCGTGAACCCATGTCTTTGATATGCTCTACAGGGGTGGTGCAAATGAGTAACATCACCTGCGTACAGTCACTAATTTACTTCAAGGGATCGACTACATTAGCGGCGCAACAGGCTATTTGGCAAATAGCCCAGACGCTGTATCGTCGTTCTTTGATATTCTACATGCGTGTGCAAACGAGTGGTTCCCTCTGGTTGTGTTCAAGCTGCACGTTTGCCATAACAGATAGAAAAGAATATTTTCGATTAATCTATAGGTAGAAATTGTGAGGCGATTTAAGGTTAACAAATGTGTTCACAATTATTTTAAACCCCGTTAGAAAATATGGAGGGGAGGGTAGTGTACACGGCGACCCGAGTTGGATTCCGAGTCTGAACCTGTCCTGGGTGCGCACCTTTCACCCCAGACTGCACTGTCCAGCGGGATGAAGTACGCTCAAAGAGCCCCCATTAATAACATTGCATGGGGATGCCTTCATCCAGCAGCGGATTGGCAAAAGGCTCCAAATGTTTATTACTCTTTAAAAAAGTATGTCTCTCCTAAGGGCGTGTTCTATTCTCTGCCATTTTTGTTCTCAACCCTCCCTTGTCTGGTCCACCCACACGATCCTTTGCATCCGTGTTATAATTTATGTCCACTTGTCCGTGTGCACGTATGCCCCATCGCTCGTTATGTCTTCAGGAGGCCACCCTAATGATTTGGCTGCAGTACAGCGACGACACCGTGGTGCCACTGGACGTGTTCAGCCCGCGGGAATATCTCCTCAGCGTCTCCTCGCTCAACCAGAGAGTGGTGTCCGTCTCCGCGCAAGAGGGCGACGCTTGGCCCCTAATCGTGGCCGAGGGCCAGGGAGAGGGAGGCCTCGTACGCCTGGAGCTCATGATCTGTGAAGCGTGCCAGAAGACTCGGCGGAGGCCGACGGTGGTGACGGCCGTTGCCGACGTGCACATCCGCTTCTCGGGCCCGGAGGAGAGCGGCTACAACAGCGGCGAGCAGAGCACCCAAAGCAACAAGGAAGGCGGCCGCATCAATCACGAGGGCTCGCTGACCTTGAAAGACATTACCCCCAACGGGCCCGGCACGACCACCGAACCGGGGATCGGCGTTAAGTCAACCGCCGGAACAAAGAAGAGTCAAATAATGACTGTGCCGATCGGCATGGATATCAGCGGAGCATCCGCTTACACGGACATCCCCACGGCCACCGATCCCGATCGGGAGGATGAGGAACTGCAAGCCCAGAACACGCCCGGCCTGTCAGATCTCCAGATCGGCATGTACGTCCTCCTGAGCGTCTTCTGCCTCGCCATCCTGGTCTTTCTGATAAACTGCATCGTATTCACCGTCAGGTACAAGCGGAAGCAATCTCCGCAGAGCCAGGACGAGATCCTGACGCACTCGCACGAGTGGATAGAGCTGACGAACCCAAACGCAGAGGCGGGGACGGCCAGCCAGGCGCAGGACGGCGTCTCCGTGGCCAAGCAGGGCAGCTGCTTGGTTCGGGAGGGCAGGCGAGGTCGCGGAGTTCTCAAGGACAAGGTCAGCACGGCCAGCACGAGTGGCAGGCTGCAGGGCCGGTTGCGAAGGCAGGAGAGGCACGCGGACAAGATGCTCGCGAATAAGGGGGAGCAGTCGGTCAGCTCGCCCACAACGCAGCGCAAGCGCGTGACATTCACGACGTTTATGACGGTGCACAGCCCGGTCCACGGCGCCGAGGCGTACAGCTCGCTGCCACCCTCGAAGGAGCGCGAGATAGAGTGGATCTGTCTGGACACGGGCTATCGGGAACCAGAGAATCTGAGAAATTACATTCACAGCCTGACTGACACGCTGTAGAGCAAATCGCGTGCGACGTTGTTCCGCCCCCTTGTAATACATTTGTAATTCAAATGCTGCGTACTCATCTTGTTGCAAACGTGTAATTTTATTTTTTACAACTCGCTGGCTTGATATTGTTAAGAAAAAAATGGTATATATGAAAGTCTACGGACGATTTATTTGGTAACGAAATTTCATGTTGAGTACGTTCGAAGTATCTGTACTTTTGTTTGTTTGTGTTTTTTTACAAACATTAATCGTTTAGAATCTTACTTTTGCAGATTTTTATTCAATCATGGAAGGAAAATATATGGAAGTCTTTACCTCTTCTATCAAAGATTTTGTCACGAGAATACAATTTGGTCATTTTTAAGGAATTTTTAACACGACATATTGCTGCTGCAAATAAAAGTAACATTTTGAATAAGTGCGTAACAGATTTGGTGGTGGAAAAGTTATGCACAATAAAAGTTGTCAGTGCGATAGGTCTGTGTTTGTGTCATTGTAACGCGCAGAATAACATTCACTTACAAATATTGCGCTAAACTTTATGAAAAATACACGACAGTGTCATTAATATTATAGCGCACGTTACAGGAAATGACAAAAGTAAATGTAAATGTGAACAGAGACTAAAAGCACTTTACACAAAAACCACTGATGTCAACTGCATGCATTTGATAAACAACTTTTGTTGTAAATATGTAAATACAGAACTCTAGAGCAAATTATAAACCATTAATCTTGCTTTTAGCTACTGCTATTTTTATTCTATTTTTTTTCCTCTGCCACGATGGTCATTTTGAAGCCAAATAAAGTTTGTTAATCATGTGATGTAAATCTGTGAATGCCACACGGATGGTAGTTGATATTCTCTGTACAGGCTTTTGTTTAAAGAATAAACATTGTCCAGTTACGAAGTCGTCTTCCCCCGTTGTTCCCTTCTCTGTCTTGAAAAGAACGACGTAAGGCTCCATTGTCATACAGTAAAAGCTCGATTTAACGGACTAATAGGGGGGAAATAGTGTCCGGAAGTCTGTTAAATCCAGATGCTTATATGGCGATCTTATAACAACTTATACAGTATATTATGAACACCATTGAACAGTCATGCATGTCTCCGAATAGCAGCAATAAAAAGACAAAAATAAAAAAAATCTATTATGTCCAATCGATACTGCTGTATAAGAAGCAGTGGATCGTTCCGTTACAACCAACGTCCATTCAAAAGAGGTCCGCTAAATCAAGGTTTTACTATATCGACATCATTAACGGAATGTCTTGGCAATTTGGACTCCCATTGGTAATGGAGATGTCGGCGTGTTTTTAGCCAAGGATGGAACTCACATCAGCGTTCACCAACGTCTGAAGGCCGAATGCACCCACATATCGTCAGGGTTTAGAAGCTAATCAAAGTTGACCTAGATTCCGCCATGCACAATCGGTTGTGATAGCTGCAGGGTCTGTGTTGGGCAGTCGTAGGCAGTGCACAGAAACAGAATTTCACGACACTTCGATGGCCTCCAGTCTATATTGCTGCCTTCACGAACCCATAGTGACCAGCGTAGTGAAGTACGTTCAAATAACCCCTGGATTCAGTTTCCTGAAGACGCCTCCATCATGCGGCGCAAAACGTCAGGATCTCGCGGCAAATTACACATGGATATAACCCGACGGACAGTACGACCGCGAAAAAAACCATACGCAAGAATAAAAAAATGTAGAGTTAATCAAAGGAAGGACGGCGCTGTTTTGTCAAGTTGAATTCAACCATAAAAAAGCAATTTAACGATCCGCCTGATAAACACCGTTTTCACCCGATGCACGCAACCAGCTATGACATATAAATCAGAAACACGGTCAATGGCGAAAAAAATGGAACAAAAGCTGAAAAATGTAAAGAAGCATGGAGAGAGGTGCACGCACCAAATTATATGGAGGGCTCAACGTGAAGAACACAGGATATGAAATGCACACAAATGGCACTTGGGCAGAACACATATCCAGAAGTGATGATGACGGCTCATGGAGAAAACCGGTGACAATGACAGCCTAGGGAGAGATCGCTTCCAAGAAGATGACCACTGTGGAGATTCCATTCTCGCATAGAGCAGCAGTATGTCCAAGAGCTAAATGCCAATGTCGAGGTCTGCTAGCCACGAGAGGGCTTCTGGAGTGAATATAGTTTTGCTATTCCGCCTCCACTCAAGTAACCCAGACTAGGACTGGTTTACTTATATATCAGTCAGGTTTTATTTAAGCTAGAAGGAACCGTTCGGTTTTGTAGCTTTTTTAACACTTCGAGGCTGAGCTGAAAGACAACGATGTCCAGAGGCTGACCATCGTGCTTCGAAGAATCGCAAAGAAGAAGAAGAACAGTTGTCCAGCACGTAGGAGTAATCAAGTTACATGTCAGGATATCAGGGGCAATTTACCCAGGACTATTATCCTAGGCAGCATGTCGTTGGACTGTGGGAGGAAACCGGTGTGCCCGGCGAAAAACCACAGAAAGGCACCCGAGCCGGGAATCGAACCTGGGTCGTTCTTGCTGTGAGGCGGCAGCACTAATCAGTGGGCCACCGCACCCCGAAACTGAGGCCCCAAATACCCACTTTACATGGGGCCACAGTTTAGGTTGCATGGCCCCAGTCGCATTGTGGCTTGTCTTTAATTCCGCATTCATAAAGGGGATGTGGGCACTGGCCTGTTGAACGTCTGACGCGGTTGAGACTGAAGAGATAAGCTCAAATGTATAAGTGAGATGAGCTGCAACATCAGTGTGGAAAATGTGTGATTACTTCTAGCAGCACTTCTTCAATGGCAGCTTGTGACGATCATGTCGAGTGAGGTTGAAGCAGTCACTTGCCTCTGGGCAAGACGCAAACTTTTTCCAAATGCAATCCCTTTGTGTCGAGCAATTAAAACCCATGCTGATGTCGGCAATGTGCTTAAATAAAGCATCTTTCCACACAGTAATCTTACACCATTTTACCCATGCATTACTGTTTTTTTGTTTTGTGTCTGAAATGTTTCTGTGTGTTCTTTTAAAACCACAGGACTCGGGTAGCATATTCGTGGAGCGTTCTCAGCATGAGTTTTCACTTGACAGTTTTTCATATTCAGGTGTCCGTGTTTTTTTTTCTAAGTCGGTGTTCAGAAGGACAATGTTATGAAGAAGTTTAATTTTAAATGTGCTGTAATCACCGAGGAGTAATAATATTCAGTGCATAATTATTTAAAACAAACAAAATTACAAACGTAGTTATACATTCATTATCTGCTTAATCCTGTACAGCAGTGGTTCTTAACCATTACTGCAGCCTGCACTCCTTTGATTTTGAAAATATGTTCTCGCACCCTTTATTAATGAATACGTATGTAATGCAATTCATATATAAGGCAGGGCTGTAACCATGATGGGACACCAGTCCATCAAAGACCATCGGGGGCAATATAGTCAGGTCAATAACAGTCAGCATTTCTTTGGACTGTGGGAGGAAACCGAAGTACCCAGCGAAAACCTACGCGGACACTGGGAAAACGTGTAAACTCCACACAGAAAGGTACCCGAGCCGGGACTCGAACCTGGGAACCTTCTTGTCGTGAGGCGGCAGCGCTACTCACTGCACCACTCTACCTCATGTGAACCTATTTGTTTGGTGTTAACAATGGGGAGAGCTCAACACTGTACTCTGATGTAAGATGACATTTTCCCAAGGCACTGAATAATAATAGTGTTCTTGGAGCCCAAATCATAAACCGCCTGGCTTCCTTTAGATCGTATGCAATTGTATGGACTTTCATGCATATAAAACTGACCCTGAAACTAGCCCTGCAGGTGTCTGGTCTTATGGATCTATTCAAAGTCTGCACGAAAAATACATCTTCAGACATTGTGTGGTGAAGGATTATGCACTCTGTGAGGCTATAAATGGCAAAGAAGCTTGGACAGACATAGAAGTGAACTTATTGCACCCACACGAACTCACAACTCAAAGGTGAGAACGGCACCAATGTCAGAATAAGCGAGTAGGCTCTATAAAGGTAGTACACTCCATCACGTATTGCTCTATCGGAACGGGTGTGTTTTTTAAACAAGCTTACCGCAAAAAGTGTCTCTGAATTCAACATGGATAGTACGTGGATGCGTGACTGCAATGCATATAGATAGTTTATGATTACAGCAGAACATACCCTGTGAGCTTGCAAGCTCTGGAAGTGGGATTCCTGCGATACAACAAAACGTGAGAATTAACCAACATAAACAATATATAAAATTGCAAGGTAATGCAACGAATTTGAGAAATTTACAGCATTAAATTGTGCAGAGACAAAACGTAAGCAATACTCGTAATGTCAGCAGCAATACACAGTGTTGCACAAGACAAACAAGTGAAATAACTCCGAAAATGTATTAATAAACAAAGTAGTGCAAGAGTGAAAGAGTGGGAGGGGGGGGGGGAATAATTTCAGGAAGCTTGTTGCGAATACAATGGAAAAGCACATGCAACTCTTGAAACCACCTATGATTCTCCTATGTATCTCTATGAGTCTCTATGCATCTCTGCGAGTCTCCACATATCTCTATGAATCTCCATTGAACTCTATGAGTCTCTACGTGCAGCTAGCCAGAAATTAAAATTCTAAGGCATAGAGAATGTTACATCGTGTAGGCCCCAGTGAGGCAGGGCAGCCAAACCGCACTGCTGGACTGGGCTTCTACACTTCTGTACTCCATGCCGTCACTATGACCCACACTGGTCAATGCTTGGGATACGAGGCAAGATAACCACCACAATGTGTACCGGCAAAAGGGGGACCTACCTCATCCAGCAGTGGATTGACAAAAGCGCCGTGCTACACGTGCATCTGCGGCCAAAAAAATCAATGGCTCCATTGCCGAATGTTTCAGGGGAAAAAAAGGCACAGTTGTACATAGTCTGTGAATGTGACTGGATTCTCAATACGGTCGTTGTACATCCAATCCTTAGAGTGACACGAGTTAAAAAAAAAATAACGAGGAATGAGATCATGAAAGAACTGAGTAATGATAAAAATAACACAACACGTGCGCACATATTTAATCACCACATAATTATTATTAGCTTAAGAACCTGAGGTTTTCATATCCAGATCGTGGCCCGCTTTTTCATGTTAGGCGCACATTTCAAGAAGCACAGTTAATCTTAATAAAAGCAACGTCACCTTAATAGTGACTGGAAAGCAGGGGCATCAAATGCGGGATCCAAAGCAAATCTGACATCCAATAAGAAAGCACATCTTAAAAGTCGCTCAGCCCTGTCCATTTGAATGTATTAATACTAATGCAAATGCTGCGTGTTAACTTGCAATATAATATTGTTTCAAGTATACACTAATACAATGTTTCACCAGATCTCCCCATGTTGATCATATCGTACCCAAGAGTCCATGTCTCATATGAATGATGCTTAAATCCCCTTAGAAAACTCGATCACAAGTAAATAATCCTCCCTAACACACACGTCTTTCCATCTTAGCACCATTATAAGAACAAATATATATTGACCCGTGGCTAAGATTTTCAATTGTAGGCAACTGGATTTTAATCATAACAGCTGTGTGCATAAGTGCAACTAATACCCACATGAAATGCATTAACAGGATTTCAGGGCACTTGATTTTAATTACACAAAAAGAGGCAATGACCAAAATTGGTTCTGCACTTCAGCTTATTCGAATATGTCCTTAAACTTTCATTATTGGCATCTCCCGTCGAGACACCTAAAATGCCACCAAATTATCATCCACTATAATCTATCCGGGGCGGCACGGTGAGTAGCGCTGCCACCTCACAGCAAGAAGGTTCCGGGTTCGAATCCCGGCTCGGGTGCCTTTCTGGGTGGAATTTGCATGTTCGAGGTCAATTAAATAGGGGTCACAAGACATCTGGATCACCTTGTACATAAGAATCACCGCTGCGAGTGTAACATTAGTTTCACATTGGGTTGATCATAGTACTGTACGAGTTTTGTTTACTGCTCTAGTTTCCCGTTTCATAGCTCTGGTGTCCCGTCGTTTTTAATTCAGAGGTGGCAACCCTGCAAACCGCGGTGTTGCCTATGCCCTACTCTGCTGGGTGGACAGATGCGGGGGGCATTTAAGAAACGCGTCCGTCCTTGTTCCAACCGCCACCCCGGCAGAACGAGCAGGCGACCTCCGGATCCCGAGGCCAGTGTGCTAACCGATTACATGACAAACACGCGAAGGGGGTCGAGGGAACAAACATTTGCCGGTGGGCACAAATACCCATTGCTATGGGTGAACAAATATTCCGGGTAAGAAAAAACAAAGTGTGTCATTTGACACGGGCAACTCGGTGACATAATCGGGCTGAAAACCCTGGCGACTGGCCACAGCTGCAATGCCACCGCGTTCTCGGAGCACTCATTCCCCATACTCCCCGGCTGCTGCTTCTTCGAAGCACGAGCAAGCCGACTGCGAGTGAGCGGAAACGGAACCTCGCGCTGCGGAGAGCCGGCAGGCACGGGGAACGGTTCACAGCAGGGTGCCGCGACGCTAACATCTGCGCCTCACAAAATCCTGCACCGGAGCAGTTCGATTCCCACATCGGGTGCCTTTCTGTGTGGAGTTTGTGTTTACCGCCGCCCCCTGTTCTGCGTGGGTATTTTCCACGTTTTCCGGTATCCACAGATTTAAAAAAAAGTTTGTTAATTAATTGGCCGATAACATCATGATATATGGGACAGTGTTTGGCAAATGTTGGCGCCGGCTGGCTCTGTGGCTGGCATTTCCCCCCCCACACCTCTCTGCGGTTTCCTCGCTGCTCCATGTCTCGTCCATGAGCAGGCGTGGGAATTTACGCGCGTTACAAATTGTACTATTATCGTTATTGGAGCAGGAGTTGGGTAACAGACCGCGCCGAGGGTGGCTGTCCCCTTGGGTGTTGCGCGCGTCACCCAAGACACGTGTGTGCCACCCCTCCTGTGTCCTGCTGTCACTCCCGAGTGCATCTCCCTGCCAGCTCGGAGCTGGAAGGAAGAAAGAATATACGCCCAAATACAGTGGCAGCAGGCACATGAAGAAGCTCCTCGGCGTGTAAGCTCTCCGAGGCAGGCCCACGCGTCTCCCTAGCCGCGACATCTTTGGTGGCAATGTCGCCAGCAGCATCGGCTGGTAATTACTAGCCAGATGTGCATTAGACAGTTCAATTTTAGTGGGAACTTTTGGGAAAAACAGCCTTCAACCATCAGTTATTGCAGAGAGAAAAAAAAACACAATTGCATGTAATAATAATAGCATTTTATAGAGCGCCTTTCACCCGAGGGTCACAAAGCGCTGCACGATAGAAAAACCCTCCTTACCGGTGAGATTTAATGCATGCCCATTAAAGTGTAGAAATATACTTTATACTGACGTAGGTTTTTACGGCTAGATGTATGAGAATTGTTCTCAATAGCTGTGTTCCTTCTCTCTCCTTCATGACGTTTTCACCCTCCAAGATTTGGGGTAAAAGCTTTCGTGGCAGCTGCCCCTCATTGCCATGAGGCTACGTCACTCCCTTTGATGAGCCACCTTAGATCCCAATTAGAATGAAACATTTCTGCAAAAAGCCTTTTCAATTTACTCAAATTGCACTGTTACACTGTTTCTGTCCTCTGCAATACTGTGCTACTGGTTTAGTTTATGATTATGGTTAGGGGTTTATCCTTGCACAATGTAATGGTGTAAATTCGATCTACTACCTTGTAATTTTATGTTGTTTGCGTTGGTTAGTTCTAACGTGTCTTTTATCGCAGCCATCCCGCACGTAGAGCTTCCAAGCTCACTGGGTATTTTCTGCTATAATAACAAAGACGTCTCTATCCCTAGTTGGAGGCATCATCAGGCGTTTATGAATACAGAATTTAAATATAGTTTACAGTGCTTTGTCAGTACACTGCTGGGTGACGGACTGCCCTCACCTTTTGTCCTCTAGGCTGGTATCCTTGAATGTACATCGTCTCGCAAGTCAGTGTGGGTTGGGACCCAAGACCAGTTCTGAGGTGACTCGCTACTGATGTGAGGCCACTCACCCATTACGGTATTTTACATAGCTAAAGCCAATCAGTAAAACTAATAACGTCTGCAGTACTGCCAAAATATGTCCGATCCGCACAAACCATTTTGTGTCTCATTTAAATGTGTTTATTTCTTTAAAAACGTGATATACACAACAAACCTTAGCCAACAAAACAAACGAGGAAAAAAACAGCAGCGATAATGCGATCAGAAAAATTAGAATCTTTGCAAATTAGTTACATGGTCGCAAGTCATTAAAAAGGACTCAGTACTACATATGGACGTGTTGCGTTTCCTTTGTCCTACTGTCACGAGGACATAACACCACAAGGGCGTTTCAACAAAAGTCTCACCTTTAGGCTTGCAAAACAACATACTGTTGCAAGTGTGCTGACCTTGCAAAAGATTCAAGCCTCGTGTTTTAGTTAAAATTAAACCTGCTGAGCAGGTTTGAAGATAGGTCACCGGGTTCTCAGAGAAGTGAGCAAAGGACTGATACGTGACTGTTTATTTACTTTATTTAACCCGGAGAGCCACACTGAGTCATATGACTCTTTTTCAGGAGGGTCCTGTATTGGCTTTTTATTTTAGCATGCTTTGAGCTAATTAATGAGTTGCCTACATATCTTGGAGGAAATCACAACAGCCGAAGAAAACCCACGCGCGCAGTTGGGAACACTCTATCCCCGTACAGTTGGATACAGATGGAAATTGATCCAGCTGCTGTATCCCCTTCTGGAAAGCCAGGGATCGGAACTTCGACGGCCATGGGAAGGGAGTTTCACAACATTTGTACGCGGCCACCAACCCTCGCCTCCATAGTACTGGACTACAGGCCACGCGTATAGCCACTACCATACAGCGGGTTTCATGAGATGTAAACAATGGCCATTACAACACGCAGGCATCATTAGAATATCGCCTATAACACACACATAATAGTGTTAAACATTGGCAACACGCATTATATTGTTGTGTGACTGACGGTGATAACAGTTGCAGGAGATCTGTTGAGGTTTTGGCATTAAAATAAAGCGGAGTAAATATGCTCATATTTGACTTTTAAAATAAAGCTAAAACTTCACACCGTAAAATGATAACCGACAGCAATACGCAGCAAGGAAACGGCACAACCTTAAGCCAGTTAATATAATTACCAACAGTCTGGTACTACTCTTTTGTTATTAATCAAGATCAAATGTTTATTGCCAAACTACTGTGTGAAAAGAAAGTTAGTGAAAACGGATCTTATTACAATTACGCAGATGCTTTAATGGAATATACAGGGTGTTAAGCTATGCCAACATTATTTTTGCAAATAACACACGCACGTAAATATGCTGCACAATCACAGATGCACACTTGAACGAGTTATCCTAATAGGTTAATACGAGCAATACTGCATTACTTCAGTTACATGTAACATGTTTTAGCAGATTTACCTTTAACACAAAACAGCATTGAGATTAATTTCCTCGTAAGGAATTTCAATTGCAAACAGACCCAACACAATTAGCTGAGACCAGCAAGACCAGCAACTCATGTGATTGATGGTTGTGTACATAATTCCTCATTGGCTGATGTCCACAACTCACTGAATTCCAGGGCTTCTGTGCCAGGACTTCATGCAGACGAAGATGATCAGTGTAAAACACTGGATGGCAGCGAGTAAGAAAAAGTAGTAGTCCAAGTGGCAGTGATTGATGTTCCCTGTGTTCAGATACGTTTAACAACACAACAAATAAATAGCTATTAATAAGAACAACAAACAGTTATTTACAGCCCTTTATACATCTGCCTGGGGTTGTTTAAGAGTAATAATAAATACAATTTATAACGTACACAAATTTCGAAGTTATTCGTTCAAAGAGAGAACGACTCAGAGGCGCAAGGTAACCTGTAGAGGAGTGGAGTCAAGCCACACGGTCAGCTGGCGCCAACCACTAGATATTATGATTTTATCGGCCAATTAATTCATTAATGTTTTTTTTAGTTGTGGGAGGAAACTTGAGAGCTCAGAGGAAACCCACGCACAACACACAAGCTCTACACAGAAAGGTGCCCAAGGCAGGAATGAAACTGCCTCGGGCAGGATTTTATTTCGGTGAGGCACCCTGCCGCCCACACTGGTTTGACCACATTTTCACCACAATGGATTAGTGAAGCCCAGGGGCTCAGGACCAGCTCCGATTATAATACATTACTGATTGTAAATGTCATCGGCAGTCGAACTCAGGTCGCCCTTTTAAACGAGCAGCGAGATAACCATCGCGCAACAGCTCCCCAATTACCCCGAAGCAAGTTGCTGAACAACCACTTACAGCTGCAGAATTGTAATCAGAAGTACAAATATTTTTTTCTAAAAAACAATGTTTTATGTATATTTCTGCCTGGTTACTTTATTGTTTGGTTAACTGCAGTTTAATCAAAAGTTAAATAGGCCCCGCTGCAGAGGTCCTCATAACGTCCATACACTTTTACCGTACAGGATAATAACAGTGACCATTATTTGCTTTGTGTTTTTCTCTTGGAAAACATGAAATGTTACCTGCTTTAACATGTAAGATGTATGAATTAAAAGCTAAATTCACGTGATGATCAACCAATACCCATCGCCTTGGAGATGTCTTCCTATTGTTGGTATTCAGAGGCAATATTTTGACAAATATTGCAATGAAAATGAACATTCGTTACTATCTCCCTGTGTGTATCCTATTCCCCTAATTAGACCACATCTAGGCTGAAATGAATGTGGCGTAGCTTAGGATGTTCCATTCACCCTGATAAATATGTAGGCCAATCTCGACTGAAGTTCGGGGAAAAAATCACACAAATTACAAAGACAGGATATTACAATTCCACCCATCAGTGTGTGGAGCGGTGGTGCAGTGGTTAGCGCGGCGCGCCAAGAACCTGTCGGCCTGAGTTCACAATTAATCACGTAGTCTACTAGTCGTGGGCCCTCCTACCGCTCGCTTCACTAACTCACACTCACCAGCGAGGTAAAGTAGGGTTAAGCAACACCCACGATTGACGTGGCATGCTGACCCTTTCATCTAGCAGAGGACTAATAATAACAAATACAATTTATAGCGCAGACATATTCGTTCAATACCAAAGGTATTCACTCGACGAGAGAACGACTCAGAGGCGTAGCAAGGAAAGCGCAGAGAGGCGGAGGAGGCAGCCAGGCGGTTTGCGGGAGACAACATCGCCACACACTGCTTCCTATATATTATGATGTTATCGACCAATTAATTAGTGTTTTTTAGTTGTGGGAGGAAACCGGACAACCCGGAGGAAACCCACACATAACACACAAACGCCACACAGAAAGGTGCCCAAGGCGTCTCAGGGAGGACTTACTTTCTGTGCGGCGCAGATGTTACCACTGCATGGCCACCTTGTAGATAATTTGCATCATACACCATCAGCAAGCAGAGAACAGCAATGAACAAGATCTACAGTGCCTGACAATAAATGAAAGCGTAGTCCTGCACTCGCTTGCTCACGACAATGCTGACGAGAGGGCCTTCACCATAGGGAGTTCTAGATGGCCCTTCAAATGTAATTGGCCGGCTCTTCCATGCTGGCCAGGTATCTTGGAAAACATGGGAGTACCCATACTTTTATCTCCTGACTCCTATGCATAGGCAAGCACACGGCTATTACATCCCAACCCACCCCCCTATATATGGAGGGGCTCGCAGGCCGGTGGTCTTCTCATGAACATCTGTTCCTGATGAAGCTGATTGCAACTAACAGCGAAACGTCGTCTCTTCATTGTAATTGTTGTGGGTTTGCTGACGTGATAAAGAATTGTCACGTTTTGTTCGCGTGACAAACCTTGTTTATTGGCTGTGTCGGATGGCGGCGGGTTAACGACTCTTATATTTTTTACGTAACCTAATCCATAAAAACTGTTATACTATAAAGGTGTAGCGGTTTTAAGACGATAAATGTTGGCCATTTTTGCAAATGCCGCGCCGGGAGATTGAACTGGCGACCTTTGATTGCGAGTCCAAAGTGCAAACCCCATCGCAGCGCAACAACATCCCAAACATTGTGTCTGGATGCTATTGGGCCAGGGTTAGTTACATGGCGACGCAGAGATCACACAACAGCTCCCACAAGCTCTCAAAGACATATAGTGTGTTGATCCAAGCTAATCTATCCAAATAAAATCACCCTCCCTGGTGCAGTGCAACAGCTGGTACCCAGATTTGACCACGAGTGCCGTATAATAATTAACACTAAACCAACTGGACGCCTGTTAATGGAGGGCCCATTTGCAGACTTTTGAGGCTACCTAAGGGAATGATAATATGACGTCAATATTATAGTTGTCATTGGGAAATGCAAGTGTTCCCCACAGAAATGCGAAACAAGTTCGGACTTAATATCCCCCATATAGACTGCAAGTAGGTCACGATGGCCTATCGTTAAATGGAAATTGCAGTGTTACACCACAGTGTGGTGAATTACCTACACCGGCACTAAGCTGCTGGCTCAAATGAAAAATTATTAATGTTTTCAGCACCGTTATTGTAACGTAAAGAACGAACGAATATAATAACTCGCCTACGGTGAGTATCGTTGTCTCTGCGGTACCAGAAATCTGACCAGCTTAGCTCCCTAACAAGGTTTAACTATTTTGCATGCCAACTAAAAGGTGCAGCATGCCTAAGCAGCTCTGACAAGTCGGAAGAATAACAGGCATTTCTGCGAGAATCGTCACGTCAGATTGTCTAGAGCACAAACGGGACGTATAATCACGTCTTACAGGTGTAATTGAACGACAGTTGTTAACGTCATTTCCATTACCTCACGAGTGGCAATGCAGGTCATGTGTTCTACTGCAATAATTCAATTCATTTGTCAGCCAAGCCTGATTAAGGTAACATTGCAAACCCCAGTCTGGAGCGCATTATGTGAAGGAACGGTAATTAATTTCTATATCTAGAGACCAGTTGATGACTATAAATTGTGCTTATTCCCAGAGAGCATTAGCCGATATACATAAAGCATATTAACTCATCTTTTTTCAAAAATAATGCCTCAGAATAACTAAGTGGCACAAGTATTAGCACCATCCCATTACTAATATTTAATTGTTAAGTGGAAACATTCATGGATTTCATGTATTTAAACTCTACCTGTATATAATGTGTAAAAATTAAAACACACTGTACTTAATCTTAATCATTTAAAAATAATAATAATTACTATTGTACTGATGTAGGTTTTCACGGCACGATGTATGACAATTGCTTTCCAATGCTGGTCTTTCAAGAGAGCCATGTCGAGCGTTCCCTCTCCCTCCTTCGCAACGTTTCTCCTCCCATGTTGGAGCTATCCTCAAGAGTTCCGAGCATTTACAGAGAGGGATCGCTCGAAACGGCTATTCACAACAGTTACTACTATATTTCCAGGTAAAAGTAGGGCATCGCTAATTGCTGCTTACTATTCTATACTCGGTAAGTGAGTAGAGTACTTACTGGTCTGGCTTAACTAGTTTGTACAAAGCTTTTATTCTTATTATTTTCTTACTGATGTTGGTTTTCACAGCTCGACTCATGATGGTTGCCCTTTAGAGCTGTTCTTTCGGGATAGCCGTGTCGAGCGCCATTTCGCCTCCGAAGTTGGAAACATAACTCATGATGATGCTTCCAACGTGGAAGGCGAAACGTCGCAAGGGAGCGAGAACTGTTCTGAAGGGCAAGCATCATTATTTTGAAAATGAATTTGCAAGCTAGGATTTTGCCAAATTAGGTGAAAAAAGCAAATCTAACGAGACTTTTCTCTGGTGACGGGACTGAGATTATAGTTGAATCACAGGTGGCTGCAGGGTGTTGGGTGGCTGTATTTGCTCTGAACTCAGTGGTGCTGGCTCCGTGCTCAGAACTGTGTGTTCATCCGGCAACCGTTCTAGGTGCTGGTGTATCACATGAGCAGCTCCACTGTTTCCATCACAATCAATGTTACCTGGATGTTCTTTAAACAAGAAAACATGATAAAAGTATCGTGGAATTGGACAGCGTGTTATCCAACAATAGAAAGAACATCTTAATCTTTGAGCATGAAACCCAAAGGTCACTCTGACTTGTGAAAAAAGTAAAGATGCAACAAGAGTTCCTCCTCTCTCATTCGCCTCCCAAGTTGGAATCATCATCAGGCTTTGTTATTATGAATTATTTATCCAGGGCGACTTGCATTAACGCAGATCTACACATGTAAACTAAATAAATAACAGCAATTCTTCATATATCGAGCCGTCAGAACCTACATCAATACTAGGGTAAAACAGATGTAACACCAGGGGGACATCTCTACTCATTTGTCTGTAACTGACTTTGTGCTATCATACTCCATCGTGTCACACTGTCACAATTACTTTTCAACTCGTCTAGGGCCGCCTTCACATTTATGTGGGATCCATAGCTGGGGTGGAAGGACGGATGCAGGGGGGGCGTGACACCAGCATGGCACTCGAACCCGGTTCAACGCTGCAGGATGTGGGTGACGTCCAGAAGCTGACCATCGTGCTTCGAAGAGCGCGATCAGTCAGTCAGCCAGCAAAACTTTGTATCAATGTACGATTATTCTAAACAATTATATTCTTAAAGTTACGTATATCCAGCCAACATTATTATGGCCAAAGGTCCAAAGATATTGTACTTAATGTCAAGATCAATAACACGATTGCCGCATTGACAAAAAGTATAGTAATATATTCATCTGTTCCAGTGTTTGAATTCGAGTGACTAATAACTTTGTTCCCACCAAAGCCTTCAAACAATACTCTAAAAGGCTCTCGCAGGCAAAGGGCTCTAGAGGTTAGCAAGTGAGTTCCAACAGAATGTGGTGACCTAAGGCCAATACATCTACTCTACTCTGTAATGTCACTTCATATCGGTCCCATAATTACTTTAAAACCACATAAGCATTTTCATTTCCCACACCTTAATCGCCTCCTACCCAGACACCTTCTCTTGCTTCATCCCTCACATCTTCAAAAGTGCCTCTCTAAAACTGAACTGTCTCTGCATTTGTAAAACCACCATTCATCGCAACTTACCAGAGTCCTTGTGGCTCTCCATCCAGCCAATGGATGGTAGCGATACCAAGCTGAGAAGGCCAAATCCCATGAACGAGCCAATCCCAGAGAAGAAGAAGAACAGCCCCATCACAGCACTCTGCATGTGCTTGGGGGCCGCCGAATACGCAAATTCCAAGCCTTGGGTTGTCCATCAGGGCACAGTGGCAACATGCAACGAAATCACGAAGAGTACAATTCGAGTGCCTTACACGCAATGCGGGTTGGTCATTCCACTCCTCAAAGTGGGCTATGCCAAACGAACAGCTTTGAAAAGCAACTAGCTTGTTACAAGTTGAACTTATTATTAGCGCAACAATGTAATTGTCTGCACTGTCCCTCCGGAGCGACCTATAACACCCTTCCATGCATTGTGGTTATCCATCCAAGCAACATCCAGGCTCAACTGTGCTTAGCTTGCGATATCTGATAAGAGCAGGTGCATTCCGAGTGATTTGGTCACAGGCGTAAGATTCCTATTATAGATTACAGTATATTTGAAAACAATTACCTAATTGGCCACAACAAACATATAACCTCTTCATCAGCCCACTACATAGATATTCCTGTCATCACTTTTACTTAATGAGTCCAAGTAAGAAGGTGATTCTTTAGGCAAATTTCTCCAAAGATCATTATTATTATTATTTTCCTGTTGTCTTTATGTCCTATGTCTTATAATTTATCGCTATTGCTTGACTCTCAGTTACTCTGTATTGATGTTATTGACATGCTGTTCTCTCCACAGCTCGGATTAAAAAAAAAAACCCCAAAAAATGTTGCTGATTTTCCGTTTCTCTGTCGTTGTTGAGATGCCGTTCTCTCCGCAGCCCTGCGCAGCGCTTAGTGACCCTCGGGTGAAAAGCGCTCTATAAATGCTATTATTATTATTATTTGACGAGCTTGAGAAAGGCTGTGAATGTTACTTGTCGTTTCCAGCATTGATAAGTGTACAAACGAATCACGATATTGTGATGGTAATTAAAATGACCAAAACATGTCCGTCTTGATGGTCATAATTAATCATGGTGTAATAATAAACATCCATCTAATAATAATAAAATGGTAAATAGCATTCACATTGCAGATTAATGCAATGGTATTTGGTGACGTTTCAATGAATCACAACGTTTCCATTGCACATAATCATTCCAGTAATATTTCACATCTGGATCAAAAGGGGTTGCTTGACCATATTTCACCAATGTAGGTTGGGGGGTCAATCAGGCCTGGGTCAGACATCATTTGTCACTGACCTAAGCCATGGCCAGGAAACGCTCAGGTCGCCAGGTTCACAGCAGGGTGCATTCACCACCGCGTTCCATCCTTGGACGCTATATATATAAAATCCAAACTGCTCTGTAAATCGTCTCAAGGGCATATCACACAATAAAACGAGACACGTTGACCATACACTGTCGGAAGCGTAGACGGGAAAAATTAATGATATCCGGCTTGGTCGCTCAGAGCTAGAGCGGTGCAGCCCGCAATTGGAAGGTGATAAGTTAACATCCGGATAGGAATTTTGACTGTGCCCATCATCACTTGGGGGGGTTAATAAAATGAGTACCACTTTGTGGGGAAGTCAACGGTGGTTATCTCATGGACAGAATCCTATGTCCCACCATAGGATTGTGCTGGTTTTCCACACGACGCCACACGTACCCCCAATGCTGGTGAGCAGCTCGCTGAGTCCCACCAACAGGAACTGGGGGAGCTGCCACCAGACACTCATGCGAGCTGCCTCATACTCAGAATGGCCGATGCACTGCGTCACCATTTCGTGTTGACTCACGTGGTTTAACCGCTCCGACTCCAACAGACCTGTGAACACACACGGAGCACCATTGAATGGTTAAAAGGAGAAACAGGGAAAGGTGCAGCCTTGCAATGACTTTGCTCTGGCCACTGTTGGCAGAAGCATCTTCTTCAGAGGGGGCTCTAAAACAGACTCTCTAGAGGGTTTTTTGGCTTACTGTTCCACGCTGGACAGAGGTCTTGGAAGAGATGGAAGTACCCACACTTTACCCCACTGCACGCGAACTGCCAATCAGCTAGCTGTGGTGTGCTCATTTATACTGCTTGGTGGACATAGGCAGGGATATTTAAGGAAATGTCCGCTTGTTTCAAATGCCGCACCACGAGATAACCATTGCACCACAGCGGCAAGGAGTGGTAATTCACCACAGAATAACACTACCTTACAATCATATTTGAATCCATTACCAGTCAACATTAGAAACCTGTAGAAAGGTATTGTTAAACCACTGCACTTAAAATACCAGTGTAGTGATGGAAAATCTACAAAGGTGTTTAAACTTTAGTCTTTCTATTCCGCAATGATGCATCATGCCATGTTTCACAATTTTTCCTAATAGATGATATGATGTCCTTTTTTTATCTTGATATGTCTTAAACGTGTATATGAAAAAAGACTCTGGTTGGAACATGCATTATCGTAGGTGTGGGTTTCAAAAAATGAAATTGGAGCTATAGGTCTGAATATGGCATTTGCAATGAATTCAAAGGTCTCAAGTTCAAATGTTATCACAATCTTTTCAACACAATGTGGGTATGCATCAAAAGACAAAGATCCCCCGTATAGCCTTAACAGACTGTTGGGGCAAGTGCCGTTAGCGAGCACCGATGAAGGTCGACATGGCACACGATGCCGTGCCGTTTGCATCACGCACCTGCTGACGAGCAAAGGGGAATTGATATCACTCTACGCAGGCACGCAATCGAGAGGCGCTGTTAATATCCAAAATTAGCCACCCTCAGCAAGTAACATGGACCCTCAATTACCCGCGAAAGCTGTTCTTTAAATTAGCACTATACGGTGCTCTTGAGCATCGCGGCACAACCGCAAGTAAAGTGGCAAGTCAATAAATAAACAAATATAAATCAATTTTTACCAGCGGTCCCAGCGCTACACTAATGAATCTGCCATCGCTTAGCGGAACACTCCACTAATAATACAGTACTACCGTGCACCGTTCTGCGGAGGGTTCAGCACAGACCTGCAGCCACAGCAGAACCGAGGCTAAAGATCATGCCAATAGCCATACGGTGGAGAGGAATGGGGCGAATTCCCCGGCGCGCGAGCCACACAAACACCACACGGTCGGCCAGTGGGATGAGTGCCAGCAGGAGTAGCGCGTCGAACAACGTGAACCACGCGGTGGGGAACTGTAAAACACGCGCACCGGTGGGCTTAGTCAATCACTACTCGCAGACGCCACACGCACCGACTTATTCACATGCACCGACGTATTCACCGACGCGCCCGATGTAACTACGCGCGTGCGTTAACACAATGTGATTTTTTTCATTTATTCGCTCGTCATCATCATCATCATGGTCATGTAGAGCAGTGGTTCTTGACCTTTACTGCAGGCCTGCAACACTTTGGTTTTCAAAAAAATACTCCCGCGCCCATTATTAATAAATCCGCACGTGTCGCACCCCCCAGCAAAGGGCATCTCGCACCCAGTGCCGGATTAACCCAGTAGCAAAAGTAGCGTTTACATAGTATAATTATGTTACGTACTGTAATGGATATCTATGTCGGCCGAGAAATATTATTATTTGGTGTGTGTTGCACCCTTTCACATAGGTTTCAGAAACGCAGGCAATAACACAAATAACGGAACCAAAACGAAAGAATGTGCAAAGATGGATGGGGAAATGCATGCTTGACTCTCAGTTTTCTGTCTTCCCGTTGTTGTTGTGCCGTTCTCTCAAAAAAAAACCCACATTTTTTTTATTGCTGATTTTCCGTGCTCTGTCGTTGTTGACATGTCGTTCTCTCTGCAGCTTTGTGCAGCGCTTTGTGACCCTCGGGTGAAAGGCGCTATATAAATGCTATTATTATTATTGTAATTATACTGACAATGGAGGACCCACATATTAGAAAATGTTGGCAGCAGGTTAAAGACATCGTTCATGCTGGAAAGTGGGTTTACTGATGTAAGTTTTCTCGGCTCGACGTATGAGCATTGACCTTAAGGGCTGCTCTTCGTGACGTTTGGCATCCATCGGTGGAGACGAATGAGAAAGGAGGAACTCTCGACATGGCTATCCCAAAAGAGCAGCTCTTCATAGCAATTCTAAGTGGGTTTAAGCAAAACACGCCAGGAGAAGAAATGATGGCCGATGTTCGTGAATAATGATGGAGCGACAGCAGAGGAACGCGTCTGAGATTATGTCCACCGAGGAGATGGAGCGATTATATTTGGCCGTGTGCAGGTGCTAGGTGGATTATTACATCACGAGATCGTAAGAGATGACGGCAGTTTGGGGAGGCCTTCGTGTAGCAGTCTATTGACCATGACTAATTATGATGTTATTGTACGCTGAAGCACAGTTCATATGCATAGCCTTAATTTTTCACACACCTTTGATATAAACTTATAAGCTGTATGCCAGCAGTAGTAAACTTATGATGTGAAGTGTGATTTTATCATCCCATGTTTGTTCAGTCTCCACGCCAAAACTCGCATTTACATTCGAACACGGTACAGTTGAATTGCGTATTAATTAAACCAAATTCTACGCTTGATTTCTCGAACATGAAAGGGGCTTCGGGTTCCACGCGTAGAATTCATAGACGTTCCTTACCTACCAAAAAGCAACTGTAATTATTGTGACATATTTATTGGCTACGTAGACTCAAAACGTATGTTGTCATGGAGCCTACACGCCTTGCAACGAGCTGACGTTTCACATAAAAACGATATCTTCATAAATCACTTCAGTGTTTCGTGCTTCAAAGAATCGCAAAGAAGAAGACTTCATTCAGTGTTAGTTTATTTTCCACTGCCGCCAACTCGGCAACTAGCAACCAACCAGAGTTATTTTTATAAGGTGCATCCTTTCAATCATCTACAGCGCTTAACTCCTAATTACAGCCAGAATGATTATTCAATCAAGTCTATTCTTCAACTCAAAATAATGGACTATTGCTTTAAAAATTGGGGCCACTTCGACATCCAGCCGAAGATATCACCAAGCCCTGCGCATCACCTCCCTTCTAGCGGCACATGTGGGAACATGGGTGAGACTTTTTCACCGAACTATCTTCGTGTTATGCAATCAGTTGTGTAATCGAAACGATAATTGTTTGTGGAATCGATTTCTTAAAAAAAAAAATCAGACAGTCCAACAACAACGTGACTCCCGGATGTTGGGTTTCAGTACGTCGCAGTGCGGTGGCAAAATACTCACACAATCGTTTCGCCAGACACTCCAAGGGGCATGTGTGTGCAGTTCTAATGAGGCCAATGCACTAAATTCCACAACAGCATGCCTGTATAACGTAACCTCAAGGGTGATCCAATTCCAGATATCCCAGTGAATGACTCTCTTATTAAGTATTGGAAAAACAATGGCTTGAATGACTGACCACGCAAGAAGGTGATAGCATGGATGCAGATTCACAGTTCAGCTTTCTCTATGTCTCCATAATATCTTATCAGGATATGTATACATGGATCGTGTTTTAATTGTTACGTAACACAATTATATTCGTGATGGGATTCAAACAATGCAAATGCTGCATAACATGTTAATGCATATACTAGTTATACATATACATGAGACAAAATGTATCTGTTTCGAAAAAAAAGTAAAGCCATCTATTTTATTTGTGATTATCTAGACTAAAATTTTAATTGCATTGTTCCGAGCTGCATATTTCACCTTTACAATCACTACAAAAGCCCACTATGCAAGCTCAAATAGACGTCCGTCAGCTGATTGCATTTAATTGAATGTCACGTTGCTTAAATGTAATTTCAAAGAATTCCCTCAGTATCAGGAATAATGAAAAGAGGCCTTTTAAGTGAGTGACAGGAGATCTGAGCAGACTGGAACAAAGTAGCCTGTCCGCAGGTTCACGTTAACGAGACGAGTTCCGGCTTCTTCCTTGTTTAATCACATCGGTGTTATGTGTCCTTGCGTTTATACGTGACTTGTTACCAATTAACTCATCACTAATACGCACGCCTCATCCCGTAGGGCCTATAAGATGCTCACGTGGCTTGAGTTATTCACGCACACCTGTTCCATTAGTTTGTACTGTCCAATAAGTCACGTTAACTCAATCCCTGACCGTGGCACATGTCAACGTCTCGACATGTCAGTGTTTCCTGTGAAGACAGAATGTGAAGCAGACAGCCAATTTGGCAGCTGCGTATGGCCGTGCTGCCACAGCGAAGGCTAGATCTATAATTAGGAAGCCAGAAGACATCGCTCGCTCGGTGTGAAGATTTTTACACAGCGTTGCAAAAATACCAACTGTGTGCACAGCCCATACACACACACACCACTATTTAAACATTGTTTATTTTAGTTTAACACGAAAAATAACATTTGCATATCTGCTGGGAGAGGTACATGCACATATCTGCTGTTATTTAACATAGTTACAGTGAGAATAAAAATTCACACTAGAACGTTTTCCTGTTAATCTCTGCACTTCGCCACTTACATATTCATTGCAATATTTAGCAGGGAATGAAAGTATTTTCAG
The DNA here is from genome assembly GCA_036362915.1 of Geotria australis. Taxonomy (NCBI): domain Eukaryota; kingdom Metazoa; phylum Chordata; class Hyperoartia; order Petromyzontiformes; family Geotriidae; genus Geotria; species Geotria australis. The sequence continues at coordinate 2,126,381 of JAZEWU010000010.1, forward strand.
CAGTAATTGTGGCACAAACGAAGACATTGAAGGTAACTGAGTTTTCAGAACCGTATCGGCATTGGTTTAATTTTAAACTTAAATTATTCATTAACATTTAGCTCAGAAACAATTTCAAAATAAATTTGATTGTGTAGGCGTCTGTAGTTTAATTCGTGATAATACATTAAAATACTTAATATAATGCACTGCATATATTTTTTGCCGCTTTAATGTTCCTGGAGTGTTTTTTACCCTTCCTCTGAAGCTCCGTAATGAATCCAACGTGTTATTACCCCAAATGTTGTCTTTTACCATTAATATAATTAGCAGCTTCAAGTGTAAATTGTCTTCATTGTAATTCTGTTAAGCATTGTAACAAAACTTGTAACCTTTTTGGGGTGTATTCCTAAAGTATTAAAATTGTGCCATCCGCTTTCTGTCACGAGTTGAAGAATTCAGTTGAGAATCTAACATTATTTGAGAACGGCTGCAAAAGAGTGAGATAGATGTTTTTTTCACAGGGGAAAAATGTTTGCCCTTTTAATCCTTAATATGAGGAGGTGAAGAAACCCACGACTCCTGCAGGCCTATTATGATCCAGGATTTTATTTCGCATGATTTGTGGCCTACATGAGGCCGACCACCTTCAAAACGGCTCGAAAACGATAATTTATCCGTTACTGCAAATAACCCAACTCCGCGTGTCTACTTGGGAACCGTGGCCCCCACATCAGCGAGCTCATGAGAAGCAGGCACCGGCACCGCTTTAGTGCGCTAAAGGTGAGCCCTAATTATTTTTCTCATTATTATTGGATAATGTTGAGGTTAATGTGTGGTTGCCCGCCAAATGTAATTAAAATACTTATTCAGCCCTCAGTAAAGGAAAGGTTCCCCAGCCTTGCCATACCCGGTAAGAGCTGCACTAACGATACCCTGCCAGGAGATCGACATATTACGGTCAAAAAGTTATTTTTAATTCTCAAAACTGAAATGTTGCCAAATTAAGTGTGAAACCAAATTTTAAATGAACGGGGCTGGGGTTTTTTTTTATCAGTCATTGGGGCTACAAGACCGGCCCAACCACCTGTGAATGTGGAGAAGCAGACCATACTATGGAACACTGCCTTGTCTGTGCTCTACTACCCAACCTCTGCAGCTCAAAAGACCTTGCGGAGTTCAATGAAAATGCAAGGGGCTGTGTAAGAAAATGGGAAACTGTAATTTAACATCGCGCTTCGAAGAATCGCAAAGAAGAAGAAGAAGAAGTCATTGATGACAGGGATGAGACCATCAACTTGCCTCATCAGAGCACCCGGTTTAATAACTGTCGCTGTCTGAATTAAAACTCAGGTTTATCAGCAGTGCCAGCTCAGCGCTCTCGCCCCCAAGCCAGCCAGCCATCTCTATAAACAACCGTTAATCCAAGTGTGCTTATTACATTTTAGTTGAGGCAATATTCCTTCAAGACAATACAGTAGTTTCATTGTAGCCTGCAAATTGGTTTAGATTATTGCTTTATAGATCACAGTATATGTCTAAAACTTTATGCCAAGCAACGATTCAAATATACTGTATGTTATAATCACTACATATTTTTTTTCCCCAAAAAAGGAAACACTGACGTGGTTGAAACACGCGGACTAAAAATATTAGTCTAAACTATTAAACACATTTGACCACTTCCGGACAAAGTATATTTAAGGGATGGCAAAATATGTCACATCAGTGCCGTTTACATAATATTGTGTGGGATAATAAAATAATGAAATCGGAATTTCCCAGTCCTTTTATGTGGTTTTCAATAGTTCTGTTTATGATAATTATTTGTATGCAGATGCCGTTCGAATACTTGAAAACAAGCTTTTGCTTTATGTAAAATTCAGGATTATTATTCCGGCAATATATTTTGCTAAATATAACTTCGTCATTTACTGGAGAAGGGCCTTAAAAAAAATCAAGGATTATATTTAGATATATAACAGTAATTGGTGTTATGAAGAATACGCATTAGATAAGATGATTACATTCACCTCTCCCTCCCGACCTCCATTATAATCCGATATTGTTTTGCATCTTCAGTCACATTTTACAATGATTTGAGCAAAGTTAAAATGAATGGCGCCATTCACGTAGCTCACCAGTCAAACATTGTAAGACCTAGCCATGCTTACCAGTTTCTGAGAAATATCAAACTAAGATTCACAAAAAGCAACAGCCTTGGCATGCTTAGTAAAACAAAGGTGCAGCCCTGAAACTACTTTCTCATGCCATTTCTTGCCTTCACTAGAGGGAGCTTTAGACAGCCCCTATTACAGAGCATTTTGACCGAGTATTTTGGCAGATTCTGCCACGCTAGCCAGAAGTATTTAAAGAAGTGGGAGTACCCACATGGCTGGGTGGGCAGAGGTAGGGGGATTTAAGAAACATGCCTGTTGTTTAAACTGCTGTGGCAGGACCACTGAACTGCTGGTCCAGTGGGCTAACCATTACACCACAAGAACAACCCTCAAGTACCCATTCAACATTATCACCCAATGTATCTTGCCCCTCAGAAAATGACCAACCAGTCAGTCACACCCCAGGGTGGGATTGGACCTGCTGTTGCTACGCTCATGTCAGGGCCAACCCCGTGTATGATCAGTCATGGAGTGAGGGCTCTTCAATGTTGCAGACATTTCTTGGCAGGTGGCTGAGTTTGGAGTCAAATCATGTCCCCCCCCCCAAACTCAATGGTGGCAGCATTGATGTTGACGCAGGACTAGGTCAATTGCCGTTCGTGGCAGCAGCATTTCAATGGGGTTCTCGGAAACAGGTAGGGAACCAAGTCAGTGGGAGTTGGGGATGCAGCCCTGCGGTTGGCCCTGTCTCTGGGCCACGCACATGTTTCCCTACGCGTGTGAGCCGTATGCCGTTATCCTGCCATCACTTCCTCAGTGCTGGCGGGCCTTTGCACGTGCACAACACGAGGTGGGATATGCGCAGCGCTACAATTACTTGCTCCCTCCACTAGAGGCAGCTCTGCATAGGCCCTCTAGAACAGTGATTCTTAACCTTTAGAGCAGCTTGGCCCCATTTGGTTCTAAAAATATGTTCTCGCATCCCTTATTAATGGATACATAGGTAATACAATAGATACAAAAATGTGGCCTGTCTCCCCCAGCAAGGGCATCTCGCA
>JAZEWU010000010.1:2163968-2193789 GCA_036362915.1 Geotria australis
CTTCTTTGCGATTCTTCGGAGCACGATGGTCAGGCTTGTGGACATCGTTGTCTTTCAGCTCGGCCTTGAAGTGTTTGGTAGAATTCGCAGGCAAAACCAAGTATTACCTGACAGGGATCACGACGTGAACGCTTCTACCTTGACCCCCATTATATGGTTACAAAAATACGATAGTTACGTAATACACTTAAACGTATATTAATGTTGACAGAACTGCGATAGAACAAAATACACTATTTAGAGGAGTCTTATCTGACCATGCCGAAGTAAAGTGTGTGATATTTGAGACTAGTGTTAAAACATTATGTTTTTGGGTCACCATGAATTGAAACCAGATTTTGGGTGAACTCATTCATTACAACGTGATCTTATAACTAAAGTTTGCAGCAGGTGTTAGATTTTGGATATTTTAAGTGACCCTACATTAGGTATTCTGTTTGACCTTTTCATAAAGGGGAATTTTAATAGTTCTCTGTCATGTAATTTACTTAATTCAAATACTGTAATTCACATTAATACATAGCAGTGCATGGTGGACAGATATGGTGCTTTGTACATTAAATAGGTATATTTGTTGCCAATGAGAATTATTCAGAATAATATCATCAGATGCACTGACTAAAACGCACATTGATGCACTGACTAAAACGCACATTGATATTTTAAATATCCTCTGTAATATGTAATTTACAGGCAATGTATAATCATATACATAATAGTATTATACTGAACTCTACTCGGATTTCTTAGCTTCAGGCAAGAAGTAATGAATCCGATAAATAAACCACCTCATTAATTTCCAGTCGCTGATGTACAATCATTGGGTTGTGCTACATGCAAGGGTCACTGTTCATCATGATGAACCTGGATAAATCGGACATTATCCAAGCCTGCCTTGTGCTGAAGACAAATCCAATAACAGATCTATGATTTGGACTCAATATTATTGACCATTTTAGAGCCAAACACTCCGGGAAAAGAAAAAAAACTCAATTCACACCGCAAAATGATTCTGGGGTTGCACATAACATCACAGTTGTTTGTCGTAACTTCTAATGCAGCGAACCACCATGAAGGATGCTATTATTTAAACCTGGAATTGAGACCAAAACCATTAATGGGTCTATAAATGGATGTGGTCCAAATTCACTGTTTTGTGCCGTACATCTGAAAAAGGGTGGAGCAGTGGTGCAATGGTTAGCACATTGTACTACAAATCCAACCATGTGAGTTTGATTTTTAGCGAAGGCTGACATCAGTGGTAATGTTGGAACTGGTCCTTGGCCACCCTGCAACCTATTGCTTCACAAATGGACACTGACCTGCGTGGTGAAGTATGGTCATCAAACCCCATGATTGACATGGCACAGGGAGCCCTTGCTCCATCAATGGATTGACAAAAGCAATGTGAATTATTATTTTTAAATGCTAAACATGTTGTTGTACCACATAATGGATGGGCCCATGTGTTAATCCATGAATAACATTTAGATTGCTAAATCTTTACATTTATATGCTAAATGTTTTAGCTTAGTTACATACTGATGCTGCCATCTTTATGTATTACTCATAGTACACATTATAGATCATGTGTTAGATTATAGTTTTTTGCAGATCTTGCTTTAAAGCAAAGGTGATGTGTGCTAATGGCAACTGTAACACCTGATGAATTGAGCCACTTTGCCTCAATCCATCTTTCAGTCGCAGTGTTGCAGACATCTCTCGGCTGCAAATAGGATTTATACATCACAAAACCAATCACAATATCCAGCTCGCCCGCTTTGTCCCGTACCAGGATACAGCACCACTGATTGCTAATGACAATAAATCCTTACTGCCTTGTACGCTAAAGGCTTGCTACGAGCAAATACTAATAAGTTATATTTATGTACCACATTCATATTAGGAGCATCTCGAGATTATGATCATTAACTGTTTGCAGTGAATAATTTGTCAGAAACGTAAAATAACGGAGAAACCAGCCACAGTGACCAAGCGCACAACACATAAAATATTGTTTGAGAAAAATAGATCAAATATTAATACCAAAGCACATCCATTCGGCCGGACGTATAAGTTACAATAATTGGGAACCTATTTGCCGTGAAGCCACCCCCAACAATAAACACCAACGTTCGAGTGCAGCATTGAGTTGCAGGTTTTCAGTCGCGACATTGACTAGGTCGAGATCACAAATACCGGACTTAATAGTAATTGCAAATTGAAACTTGAGACCTGCTTTTCTGGTTCATGAGGCAAACTGCCCACTGGTTGATTGGTTAATCTTAGCAATTAGCAATTCCCATTCGGCCCACTACTCACTGTTTTCTCTGCAACTCGTAGCGAGCTACAGACAGAGTGTTAGCCGCAGCTAAAATTGTGTAAATGCTATGTATTTTGGACAATCCATCCATTTTCTAAACCGCTTGTCCTGGTGAGGGTCGCGGTGGCAGCAGTCCAAGGAGAGTGGACCAGACATCCCTTTCCTCAGCAACAGATTCCAACTCTTCCTGGGGGATTCCCAGGCCAACCGAAGGATATAATCCCTCCAGCGTGTCCTGGGTCGGCCTCTAGGTCTCTTTCTTCGACTTGACGGCTTCTAGGGTTGCCGCCATGACAGGCACCAAACGCTTTCAGGCCGCAGTTTTTCGTAGCCGCCTCAGCAATTGAGGTCTTGAACAAGAGCCACTCACACTCAATGTCCGTGACCTCTCCCGGGATGCAGGAGAACCTCTTTTGGAGGTGAGAGTTGAAATCCTTGCGCATCTGGCACTCTGTCAAACTTTACCGAGGCCAGCCTCACTGCTCGTTTAGGTCTCCCAGGTCTATCAGGCAGGCGCCCTGTGCGTCGGATCCAACTCACTACCAAGTGGTGATCAGTTGACAGCTCTGCCCTCTCTTCATCCGAGTGTCCAGAACATACGGCCTTAGGTCTGCCGAAACAACTATTTTTTGGATGGGTGTGGCATGGTATCAATATTAACCATATGAGCTGGGCATTTCATGCATATTAACGAGATGACCTTGGTGTCTCGTGAATATTAACGACATGTGTGCGTGGTATGGTATGAATGTTAACTAGAGCTTTTAGTGAACTCACAAAAGAGCTAATAAAATCAAGGATTCTCGAAAAAGACAGCTCTGCACGCAGCGTTATATAACACTGAACTGTTTAATCTGTGATTGTGTTTGTTTATAAAGCGTTACCTGATGTTCAGAAACGAGTCTTCTCTTTGTACGAGTTGTCCCATGCATGAGAATAAGCCAATGTAGCTTTGACAAAGAAGTATTATTCCCGGTCAGCGATCCCATTGTAATCAAATTAAAACCTTTTAGTGAATTTATCCAAAAAATATGCCTTGAAATATATTGTCCTCACAACTGCCATTCTCTTCTAAAACAATTTATTAATGTGATTGTTCTGTTAACCCATTATGCATCCCTTGAAGCCGCTTCAATAATAATTGATATTTGACGTCATTTTTTATTCTTATGTTGGGTTTTTTTTTCTTCTTCGTAATTGCATTCCATTTTTGCTATTGGCGTCACGTAATGAGATCAAGACATTCTCATTCAGGACTCTTGTAAGCGAAGAGTGAATACACCCTTGTGTCAGAGTAAAGCCCCAGAAGATGATATCTGTGTGGAGTTTGTGTGGATTTCCCCTGGGTTTTCTGGTTTTCTCTTACAACTAAAAAAAAGACACTCAGTAATGAATTGGCCGATAACATCATAATATATAGGACGCAGTGTTTGGCAAATGTTGGCGCCTGCTGGCTGCGTGTTTACCTTCCCCCCCGCCTCTATATGATTTTCTCGCACTTCCGTATCTGTGTCTCGCCCATGACCAAGCATGGAATTTGCGCGCGTTCTAAATTTCATAATTATTTTATCAGTGAACTACTTAGAAAGTTACTTTGATAAACCTCTGTCACCACTAAGGTCACAGCTGAAAGACAACGATGTCCAGAAGCTAGCCATCGTGCTTCGAAGAATCGCAAAAAAAAAAAATACCCTTTATACGTCCTGCAACGAGTGTTCATCCCATGGAACTTAGCCAAATAAAGTGCAGAACCAAATTTGATGAATGCCACGGTTTATGGTGCAGTCATTGTTGATGAGACCGAGACCATAAGCTTGGTGCGCTTGAGAACCTGGTTTAATCACGGACAAATGGCCACATTCAGACCGACGATTCAATAGTGTGAGCTTAGTGTTCTGTTCCTCTGGGCCATGCGGCCACTTTCATTTGGTGTTTCTTAGCTTTATGGAAAAAATGTTGTTTTGTGGATGGTTTTTTTTTTCCATTCTTATCTGCCCAGAAGTGCTGCTCATGACAAAAAACGCAAAACATCCTGGATTGCTTCCAAGCATTATATTAAGACACAATATATGAATTAGGACATCGAGCCCAAATATGTATTTTGGAAAGCAATATTGAAATATATTCCTTGGAATACAGCCCATGTGGATAGCTTTAGTACATATTTGGATGTTGGATTTAATACTGTGGAAGAGCAGCAAGGACATGCCAATAAGATGCCGTCAGAGAAAAACTACATTTTTAAGAATTATAACATAAATGCTCATTACTGTCATTTCTCTCACTATGTTGTCCTTTATACCAATAATATACTTATTTGTTATAAACATTGTGCTTTTTGTTGACCTATAAATATAATGCTTGAAGTAATAATAATAATATTATCATTTCATATAGCGCCTTTCACCCGAGGGTCACAAAGCGCTGCACAAGGGCCGCAAAGAGGACGGGCATGTCAACAACGAAAAAAAAACCAAAGCAACAAAAAATAAATGATTAAGGCTGCTTCGAATAAACTGAAAGGTCGTGAAACTGGCAAGTAGTAGAGTATACATTGTGTATACATTGTGTGGTCACTACTGGTTAACGATATCGAGACATCCACCCTTTGCTATGGATGACACTCCTGGCTGATTGGTTATTTTTCTTCCCCAATTTTATCTTCACTGTGCTATCGGCATCATGTCGTGAGACAGATTGCCCATTCGGAACTGGCACAGAGCAGCGCAAATCCGTATTATAGAATGGTCTGCAGAAGCACATATCACAGAACGCCCTCTGAGGTCCCTTCCTAATGACCTCTTATCCGCACTAGTGGGCAGCACTTTTCCACTTGCCCTTCCACAAAGTAATGATTGATGGTTGCTCTTCAGAGCTGTACTTTTGGGATAGCCGTGTCAAGCATTCTCCCGCGCTCCCTCGCAAGGCTATCCTGAAAGAACAGCTACGAAGAGCAACCATCATTAATCAAGCCGTGAAAACCTACTTCAGTCCAAAGTAAAGATTTTCGCATCGCAATCGACCATATTTATTTGTTTACTCCGACCGTTGTAATGTTACCAAATGAAATACAATACAGTACCAAATACATTACGTTTTTTGTGCAGTTGTAGGTGACTGGGCAGAGACCATCAAAGTTTAATCACAGGCAGCTGCCCAGATTCGAACCTAGGATCTCAGCACTATGACCTCTGAGCCATCTGGCTACATCGGGTTCTGTTGCATTTTAATCGATCGAACGCTGGAGTTCACCTATCTTAGCTGCCTAGAGAGCCTGAGGATTAATCAGCGCAGGCCCAGATCAGTAGGCTGCACTCCTCCGTGTTGCTAGAGACGTAATCTGAGAAGGATTGAAGTTTGTAAAAAGGACAAATTGCTTTTGGGGGGCAATTCTCACCAAATGTATCGTAAAATTACAAGCTTTCTTGGCAATGTATAGATTTTCAATAATAGCAGGGTGTGGATTAGATGTATGGTTTAACAGGCAAGTGTTTCAGTAGTCCGTGTTTAATTTACAATCATTATTAAGCTAAATTGAATTACTGTTGGAATTACTGTTGTTAATTCAATATGTAAAAAAAAGAAGAAAATACCTTTACTAATCAATAGTTGTTTATATATTTCTTTCAATATCTGTTGAATGAATGTTGTGGGGGGGGAAGGGTGGTGTGTTGGACTTCCAATGAACAGCAGCACGCTGGACTTCCGATCTAGAAGCTGCTAGTTCGATTCCTGGCATGGCAGAGGCAATTTCGATTTCGACCTCGGGCGCCTTGCCACGTGGCGTCTGTGCGTTCTCCACCTGTTCTACGTGGGTTTCCTCTGGGTTCTCTGGTTTCTTCCCATAACTAAAAGAACACTCATTCATTGGCCGATAACATAATCATATTTGCAGTGTCTGGCAATGTTGGCACAGGCTAACCGCGTAGCTTCCTCCCCCCCCCGCCTCCACCTGTCTGCAGTTCTCGCACCTCGGAGTCGTTATATCTTTGAGCGAACACCTTCGACACTGTACGAATTCTGTGCGTGTTATAAATTGTAATATTTTATTATCATACATAAAATAAGGCCAACTACTCTCTAGAGAAGAGCTCTCGAGCTCCCTGTAGAGGCACTTTTCGCCGGCAAGTAGAGTGAGCAAGTAATTTCAGGGATGTGCCTTTACTTTTCATCAAAGAAAATAATTGTGTGGCTGTTATTGAACGGTTTTATTTATTACCACCTCAAAGTTTGCAGTCTCAAGATTCAGAAAGTGTTTTAATTTGCAACTCACGTTTAAAATCGCCAGCGTCTCTGAATGTGTTGTGTAACATTTTCCAAGCTGATCCAATGTTTGACCTATTTATAAGATAAACACAACAATGCTCCAACAAAGTAGCACATGCTGAAGCTTGCCGGTATTTTTTTGTGTTAGAGTGGCAAAAGGAAGACTCCAGGGTGCATCTAATCATCATTGGTCCTGAGGTTAGTGCTGGCATGATATTCATGATGATCTATAAGAACGTCTATCCTCCTACTCGTGGCAATAAATCGGTATATTATTGTGCCTGGCATTATAGGATTAAAAAGTCCAGTGATATTGGCAAATCCTCTAACGTGATGATGAGAAGGAAAGCAACGGCAAATTAGTAAAACAGAGGTAGCCCGTTTGAGATTTTAATTTATTCATGGGAATACAGTTTGCTTCAAATAAATCAGATTATATATTCCTAAGACGAATTATCTTTTGATTTACAACCAACTAGAGTGATATGTTCTTTCCTAGTTTTCTTTGGCATCAATGGCAGAAGAGGTTTTTTTTATTCTCGCAGCCCAGTCCAGTTAAAATGTAAAACTGTCGCTCGCGCACATGTTCCCTCTAACAAGTGTTTTGTTTTTACAGATCGACTCTGTGCTCTCGGCAGCTGTAAAAGACAGGATCAAGACGTGAGATTATTTTTTTTATGTTAAGTGCATTTTGGAATATGTGATTTTGTTTCGATGGTTAGCTAAATATATTTTGCATTGGGAACACAAATTCTAGCTCTTATTCGTGACACTGAAGTGTTTGAACTACTACGGTAAGTATATCAAAGCAGCAATCGTATGCTGCATTCATTTTCAACGCGTTGTTTCCACTAATGTTATAACATTTTGCAAACGATGTGTTTATTCTTTCATTTAACAAAAAAAAGTCTGAGATGCTGCTGCGGTGTGATGGGTAGCACACAATGGACTTTCTCGAGGTTACCAGTTCGATATCCAAGCATGGCAGTTGAAATAACGGGAGAGTTTCAGAAACACCCACGCCTCTATTTTAGCAGTTAGTCAATCGGCAGACCGTGTGCGGTGGGGTAACGTTTGGGTTATCCCATTTCTTTGGAGAAGTCAGTCAGTTGTTAATCTAAGCTGGAAGGAACCGTTGAGCTATATAGCTCTTGTTAACAGTTGTCCAGCGGGGATGGATAAGCAAGTTACGACAGCCCAGGGCACCAGGAGGCAATCTAGTCAGGGCAGTTAACCTAGACAGCATGTTTTTGGACTGTGGGAGGAAACAGGGGTACCTGGCAAAATCCCATACGAACACAGGGAGATCATGCAAACTCCACACAGAAAGGCACCCAAGCCAGGTATCGAATCCAGGAGCTTCTTGCAGTGAGGCGGCAGCGCTACTCACTGTGCCACGCACAGGAGAAGCCTGGCCAGCGTGAAAGACTCGTTCAAAATACCCTCAAGAGGTTCTCTCTGGAGCTCCCTCACGGTGCGATTCACCCAAATGGTCATTAGACATTCGTCATTTTCCGTTTGCATCCCTGAGGCCTGGTTGTGGAAATTCCATATTTATGTGGTGTTGCCAAGGATTGGCATAGTACAACCCCACATATTGTGTAAACCCATGCAGGGAATGAAGAGCTGAGGCGACCCCAAACGACCCTTACAACTGTGAGGTGAACGCTATGACCGTTTTGCCACTGCTAGCCTGCTATATCACGAGACGCTAGTAGGTTTCCAGCCAAAGATCTGTCCTATGTAAATATTGCCCGCTGAATTATAGCATGTGGATTACCCAGCAAGCAGATTGTCCGTAATAGCTTCGCATATTGTGGGTTATAAATCGCGACGTAAGATGACAGGAGATCTTTTCAAAGCGACTTTGCAATGCCCATTTAATCAGCATTGCAAGTACTAATTTCGAACATTTCTAGAATGCGAATTTAATACGGCACGTGGAAAAAATTATGATAATTGTGTTCCGTATCGTGTCGCACTGATATACCGATAAAAATAATGGATGCATCATACCTAATAACCACAGCAACCGCTTCTCCATGATGTGAATGTAGCAGCAGTCGCTGCTCAATAATTAAATGCAAACACAGCCACAACGCAGCTGATGCCACTGAAGGAATACTAATTAATGAGCAGAGGCGGCATAACTTTGGTACTAGCAAAGTGATGAAATTCTTCAGCTGTTCTCGTCACCTGCAATTTTATTCTTGGCACCTTTTGTCTTCACATAGATAATTGTGTTTACATCTGTGGTGCCATGGGGGTCAACCGAATAATAATTGAGGCAACACGTAGTCTGCGGGATAACTATGATTGACAGCGTGATGGCATTCTGGGGGGGGGTGACTATGTGAAGGCTAGGGGACAGAGGGTTGTTGTCTCGTTGGAGTATTGGAGTTTTCCTATGGGGTTTTGCTGGTTGAGCATCGGCAAAAGTGAATTGCTGTGGTTCGGCCCTGTGTTACAGGCGGGTTCCACACGTTAAATTCAGGCTCCACACGTTAAATTCAAGCGTTGTTTTTATGCGCTGTTTGATATCGAGACGGGTTTCTGCCGGGATAGGCTCTGGCTCGCCACGACCCTGTATGGGATTAAGCAGTTTCTTACAATGATGATGATGATGATGTTAAATATTACAGCAGAAAATACACAGCGAGCTTGCAAGCTCTGGATGGGCGGATTCCTGCGACACAGCAATCGTTCGAACTAACCAACGCAAACGTGAATGATAGCCGAACCGGTCCTTGCCTCGCTTCGGCCGTAGTGCGTAAACATGTCCAGAGGCTGACCATCGTGCTTCGAAGTATCGCAAAGAAAGAAAGAAAGCATCGGAGAGACAAAGTCAGCCGGGCATGCCGCTGAACACGCCACCTCGTGCACAGTGCTGGCCTTCTCAAGTACTCGTGAAGGAGCAACTTGCGTCGTTAGTTTGTGGGGGTTTTCGTGGGTGTCTTTGTTTTATAGTAGCGTTAATCTTGCCATTTTAATGGCTACATAGCTAAATTGATTTGTTGAATCAGTTGAATTGTTGAATCGATATTAAGGGGACTCAATATTGCAGTCCCTGGATTTTTGTCAAGAAATCCCGATGAAAAGCTTACGGGACAAAAGCTTGATTGGCTTTCCAGTCTCCTACCCGAAGTAGCTTACATCTTAAAGTAGCTTATGTCGTGTTTGCTTACAGACCATATACTGCAGCCTGTGTACATGTGTATGAACAATCCTATTCCATTATAGAGTGTTCGCTTGCGACATAAAAGCTTTCAAGGTTAGCATTCAGACAGCATGTTATTTTTCACATTGTTACTGTATGTAAGAATTCGAAATGCAAGTATATATTAAAAAAAATACATGTTGATATATAGTAGATGATGAATATCAGCTATAATATTAAGCAAACACAGCATTCCGTTACACCACGTGATGTTGTATTGGCACTGGTGCATAAGAGCAACTAACAAAAACCCAACACGCTATTCACTGCCATAAAAGTAATGTGTATACACATATTATGCGTATTTGACATACAGATAGATGTGCCATAACAGCACGTAGATCTGCCACGAAGAAGGGCATTGCCCTGAACATATTTACAGCAGCAGTTATCTTTCCTCTTTAGGGAATTTGTTTTGTTATTCGTCCCTGCAGTTCACTGGCGAGGGGAAAGCGACACGCAACTTCTGACACTGGCACACACTTCGGACACAAAAAGCCCGCCGTGCCTTTTGTGACCCTCTTGTTACAGACACATGGACGGACAGACGGAAGCTGGCAACCTCGAACTGGAAAGGGTTAACATAATGTTCTCTCAATGAACGCGGGTGTTGTCCGCAGGGTGCCGGGCGCGTGGGTTCTGCCGGAGTTGCCCCAGCGCCAGCTGCACGCCGCCATGAGAGAATCCTTCTGCCTCGTCAATAGCTCCCTCAGCGAGGGCATGTCGGGAGCCATTTTGGAGGCAAGTGGCTCGTTGAGCGTTTTCATGGCTAAGCGACGTTTCGCCGAGCTGCTTTAATCTTTCACAAGGAAACCTTAAACGCATTTCATTTTTTGCACGTGTGTTCGAGTTGTTGGCGCTTCTCCCGTCGCACTGCTTCCCATTTCACCGTCAACTCACGAACACAACCCGCCATACCTGGGGGTGTATTATTATATCTTTTTTCCTCTCAAAGATTAGGCAAAATAAATATTCTACTCATGAGTGTGACTAAATAAAAAAAAGGGCTTATGGGTCTCCTTGGTTTTTTTTTTTAGCCATTCCACCATAGATTTCTTCAAGGCCACTCCTGGGAGGCTGCCCTCGCACGTGTAGTTAATGACCTACCTCTTCTGATCATGACACTCTCTCCATCCTTGTTCTTATTGATCTCTCCCTTGCTTTTGACGCCATCGATAACGCCATCCTCCTTGAACGCCTACATGCTTGTGTTCGTATACACATCCGGCACCCTCTTCTCCTCTTTCCATCCTCACCTGTCATTGCGTGCCCTCCTACGACTCTATTTCAGAGATTATACTTATCTCTAAAGCCGCTATACCTCGTGGCTTCGCTCTTAAGGGGGTGTTCGTACACAGAAGCCCTACTCCATCCATCGCCTTACACTTGGCAAAATCGCAGAGCTGGGCAATGACAGCACTCGCTCGTAATCGGGCACTTTGGAGGCAATGGCGGTACAACGCACCGGTTTGTGAAACTCTTAAACCCACGCTGGACTGTGACGACGGTCTGCAGATGGCGGTGGAACAATGTTTTTCGCGAAGCGGTCCGTGCCTACATTTGCGTGCTTTCTCTGTCGAGCCACTCTAGTTTCCTCCCACCCACAGGACACTCACCAGGGCCCTTCCCAAAGGGATTCTCGATTATAGGTGAGGGTTTCCTGCCTCGGGGCAGAGACATTGCCGAGCCTCACAGTGGACACTAAGGATCCCATGACGTGAATCGTCACGGTCCAAATAAAAAAACAAATCCTCGCAAATCATTTTAATGCAAAAAACTAGTGACGTGGTGTAAGGCACTTAAAATTTCTCAAGTGCCCTATAAATGCAAATTCTTATCCTTATGAATGACATTATGATTTCTACACACAAGTTTGAAGTTACCTATCACGTATGTCGATAACAATGAAGCGCACAACCCTTTGATGACTGATCGCAATTCCTGTTCAGGTCATGTGCTCGTCTCGAATTTATTTCAGAATGGAACTCCATGGACTTCATCCAATTCACTTTTCCAGCTGCTACATTTCCACTCAAATGGGACAGTAAAATATCTCCTCTGTAAAATAATCCACTTTTTTAAGCATGGCATCGATTTAGTTATGTTGGTCCATACCTGCACTCTTTATTACATACCTCTGCGACATCTCTTGCACACTACGCTTGCAGAATTCATCTGCTGCTGATAGTCTTAACCATGCCTTTGTTACATCCCACCATGACAACTGTAACTCTCCAACTTTATCCCGTAAAGTACTTCCCAAGTCCCATCTTAGACGATCAAGAACACGACCGTGCGATTTGCAATTCCGTATCTGTACATGTGACTGCATGGCAATCATGACAACCTTTCAATTCACTATAATAGTAAGTATGAAAGACTAATTCGCAACGTTTAAAATCTCACGTGGTCTTGCTCCTGCCCACCTCTCCCCTCTCGTGTCTCACTACTCTTCTCCCGTGCCCTCCTTTCCAGTAACTAAGGGCCCTTGTTGACACTAGCAATTAACCTCTGCTCAGTGGGAAGGTGCTGTTTCTCCTCCCAGCTTTCTGAAACCCATTTATTTATTTTCCACTGCCGACCCCTTCTTCCACTGTTGATGGTTGCTCTTCAAAGCTGTTCTTTCAGAATAGCCGTGTTGAGCGCACTCTCTCGCGACGTTTCACCTCCCACGTTGGAAGCATCGTCAGGCGTTTGATTGTGCGGCTGAATGAGCTGAGTTATATGTCCTGTCTCCACGTGGCACCCGACAAAGGGGCTTTCATGTGTGGCTTTTATTAATTTGCTTTTTTTTTCAGTTGACTGCTGTTAGTTTCAAAGGTGGCTGTCTGGTCTGTCTGTCTTTCACTGGTTAAGGCCTAACTCGGGGCTGATATTTTCTCCTTCGTATATGATTGATTGCCACCCGATTGTGTTCTTACTGCACTGTAGCCCTCTCTTCATCTTTGTCACACATCCCCTGATCTATCCTTTCATTCACCTTGTTCCGCAAGCTGCGTACCCTTATCCTGTACAGTGTCTTGAGACGTTACAGTTTACACGCTCTGTAAATGAAAATCATATTGTGTTGTCGACGTACATTACACAGAACGGTATGGTAGACGTAGCTCTGGTATGTATTGTCAAATATTTTGTCTAAAACAAAGAAAATACGTTTTTCTTAAATTAACTGTCAAATCAAGCAACTCCATTTAATTATCACAATAATTTACCACGTTGTATTGTCAGTGGCCTATCAACGGAATAGAGCGCCTAGGGCAAGCACTGAAATTGGGTCCCAGTCCAAACATCTGACACCCATCTTTTAGATAACTTTACCATAATATCGGGGCTCAAGGTAGAAGCGTTCACGTCGCGATCCCTGTCAAGTAATACTTGGTATTACCTGCAAAATGCTACCAAACACTTCGAAGCCGAGGAGCTGAAAGACAACGATGTCCAGAAGCTCAACAGATGCCGGAAGCCCCTCAGTCTGGAGCAAGAAGAGAGGCCAATGCCTGCCGCCTTTAAGGCCAGCACTGACTATTATATCTCTAAATGTTGAAGGGCTGTCTGCGACTAAAGAACTTGTTGCAATGGGAAACTGTCATAGAACCATCACGCTTCGAAGAATCGAATCGAATTCGAAACCATACTATCAGCTCAAAAATACAAGTCAAGCTCGTTAATCTTTTAATTAACAAATGAAGGCACTACATGAAAATTATGACTACACCTTCCTTGCTTTCACTGATGCAAATTGATGCAAAATGTCTTGTCTGACTTTAATAAAAACGACTCAGTGGTGCCCCCCTTCAAGTGGCGTCCAGGGCACGTGCCATACCTGCCATACCCTAGATACGCCTCTGTGTAGTATATAAAATGAAAAATAAGTAGTTATACAATTATCGAACTTAGAGTATGTAGTAATGTTGTGTTTATCAGAAATATATATAAAGTTGCACATTCTTTCGTAAGAGATTTCCAATGCTTTCAACAAATGTACATTTCTTGTTGCCAGTGACGCAGAGAAAAAATTGCAGCTGCCTTAAATATTCACTGTTTTACCGGATTGTATGGTTTCTTGTGCCGTCCTGCTATGTTTGTATTGCATTATTGACACCAAAATGTAAATACACTCTGTATTTGCAGATATCGGAGTTCAAAATGTTGACAAAACCTTACTGTTTTGAAGTGACTGAAAATGCATCTTAGTCCCCCGCCCCCAAATAACAAAAACACATCAAGGATAGCTGTTGATTTTCTTTTTTTTTGCTGAAATTTGAAATTGCCCAGCTAACAAACGCAGTTGTGTATAGAAACACGATTGCACTGCATTGAAATGTACAAGTGTCAGAACAATCACCGTCTAGTTTTCTCTGTAAGTGAATTTGGGACAATTCTTTGCCTCTCAGCAGTTCTGTCCTTATATCCTCCTGTGCCAAAACCCAGGGTTATATTTCATTGCAAGCCACCAGCCTCTCTGAGCTGAGGAGTCATGCCATCAGTACCCCTGTGCAATTTTTTGGCTTCAGCCTCTGGGCTTTTGCTGAATTGTTTCCTCACGCTCATCCCATGAGGATTATCCCTTGGAAACCGCATTCTGGATCATTTGAAACAAGTGACCCAGCTATATCCGATTCAACATTATACAAGCAGAGCTAAGGCGGAGACTGGCTTATATTGGGAAAAAAACCGGTGCTCTCAATCACGTCGGGTCAAGCTTTACATTGTTATGTAAAATATAATTGTATGGTGAGATGTGCCATATTATGATAATGCATTGCATGTTCTTTTTTACTTTAATTGGAAAAAAAAACTAATGCAATTTTAGGCACTGATGGTTTTATCTGTTTACGAGAAACATTCTCGGTTGCTACCATTAATGTTTTTCTTTATGAAATAACTGCTCAACGATATCGACATACAGTGAAACTCTTGCATGTGTTCATGTGAGGAGGTATCATGGCTGGATCCTATATTAACGATGTTTATCTACATGATTAACGTCCATTAAATACGTGGTGACGTACAGATGAATGCACGTAATAGGATTAATTTGTCGGAGCTTCTGGGTAACTCTTGTCTGCAAAAATGCCCAGATAAGAAGAGGTAATGTCCAACTGCAGTGACCGCTTCCTGTCACGGAATACGCAGATTAAAAAGGATGAATTTGCTCAACGAAAATACGTGGATAATAGAAATTATCTGATGTCTGCGACTCTCTCCTGGGTGCACTTCTTATCCACATTAAAATGCGGATAAAAGGATCAATTTGCCACCCCGTTGCTCCTATCTTTGAAAATGATGCAGGTCACAGAAATTAGAATCCGTGCATTTTAGGAGTAACGTATATTACAAGGGCTGATAACAGAATATCCCCTATGAAGTGCACGCATCTGCCAAAGCACACACGCGTTCAACTAGACTGGAAACTGAATTCATGTGAAAATGCACATTTATAGTTGAATGTCAAAATGTTAACTTTCAGTGGTACACGCGTATGGTGATGGGAACATGAATGTGATCTCACGCACTGCAACCTTTACGATGCTCTCACCGGTACACGTTTTGCACACTTGCGCTCAGGCTATGCAGCTCGGCCTGCCAGTGATCGCGAGAGACATTCCCGGAAACGCCGCTCTTATAACGCATGAGGAGACCGGACTGCTTTACACCACGGCGCAGGTAACAAACAGGAGGTGGCACTCATAGTCGACACATTTACAGCCGCGTGAAGTGACATCACTCTTGGCTAGTACCTTCAGCATGTTATGCATTTATCAGATCCCGATGAAGGTTTGGTTGGCTCAGAGGATTGACCACGTTCCAGTGTTTTGTGTGCTCGTTGGACTGGCAGAGTTTAGCTTGAGCTACGGATTTGGCGTCGACTGTTGATAAAAGAGAGTGTGGCCCTGACGCGATGGCCCGCCAATGGTAGCAGCTAACGACGAAGTGGCACCCAAACAAGGCAGCATGCCCCGAGAGGACGTCCCCCACAGAGATGGAGCGACAAAATCAGCCCGTGTGCAGGCGCTAAATGGCTTGTTGCACCGAGAGATGGCAAAAGGCTGTGAAAATGCTTTTGTCCAGCGGTGTATTGATAATGACTGTTGATAATTATGATGGTGATGGAGCACACAATGCAGGTAATGTATGCACACTACCGCTCCACCTGATTATTTAATGTCGTCTCGGGGAGACAATCTTGTGAGTCTTATACCACGGTTCCATTGTGTGCTGACAATTTGTATGCTTGCTTCCCATTTTTCAGATAATGAAGTGCCTTAGTCTGTGCCTATATTGTCACTATAATATTTTCCAGAAAGATAGGCCTCATGTTGTGGCGTTGTGAGCGTTTAGCTCAAGGGAATTGGTCGGGGTTATTGAGATTGTCTCGCTGATTCCCATGCAAACACCACCAAGGGCCCTCCACTCCAATCATCGCAACCTCTCCCCTATGGCCGCGTTGCTCTTTCTCATGCGTCATATCGATCTGTATCGTACTATTAAAAAAACAAAAAAGCCTGCATACATTGTGCCTTTTTGGCTTTGCTTTGCTGTCTTGAATCCTCGCGTTGTCTCAGCCGAAATATTTTATTTCTAATGCTGTCGTTCTGAAGAAAAGGACTTAGCTCATGCATAGTGTGATGTCACTATGTGTCTTTTAATGAGGTCCTTCAAATTGATATTCATAGAGCAGTCCTGGAAAATAAATCATAGTAAGCATACCTAGGGCAGTTATTGCAGAGGGAATGGGATCAAAATGGACAATTAATGAGCTAAGTGAGAGCAGGTTCTAGTGCTTTTGTAGGAGCAAGATGCCAATACAACATATCAATTTGCCTTAACATACCAATGTGCCTCGAAAAGGAGGTTGTTATTTAGTGCATATTACCAACTACAACGTGGGTTAACTATTTTTGAAACCGACGAACAGTGGATCAAAAGCTGAAACGTACTTTAAGAAGTTTGTGGAGAGGTAAATTCTTGGGATAACACCGACACAACAAGAGAATAGAATTGATCAGGTAACAAGTACAATTTAAAGACGTAATATTGGCCTGTCAAGAAGAGTAAGCGGGCGTGTGCAGGAACACATCGCTAGGAAGGGATGATGGCCGACAGTCGAGGGTAGTGATGGAATGACAGCCAAAGGAGAGCTCTCACTCGAGAGGATGGAGGGATGGGGTACGCTGGTGTGCGTGAGCGAAACGGCTTGAGACGTCGCAGGACAGCGAGCAATGATGGCGACTTGGAAAGTCCTTCATCCAGCAGTGGATAGAGCGCGGCTGATTATGAATGCATTCCAATTACTTATTCATCGCACGTCAAGTAAAATGTTCTATCTGGGTCGCATCGCTCCATTAGCCTTATTGTGTGCGTGTGTGATTTTTCTCCATTTTTTAGCGGAATTGAGCAGTCTTTAAAACAAAGTGCTTTCATTGCATGTTTTCTAATTTTGCAAGTTGATAGAAAATGCAATAATGCAGCACTCGTCAATTTTCATGTGGGTTCCTCCTATTCGTGGGATGAAACAGACCCTCTACGAGGCATGCGTGAGATTAGTTTGGGGAGGGAAAGCAAGGCTGAATACTGTTAAGTATAACTCTTGCCCACGGTCCAAAAGCAACAGATGCTGTAGGATGGCTTCTGCCCTCCCCCCAGTGGGAGGTAAAGGATTCGTTCATTTAAAAGAAGATTAGCTGTGGGTTAGCGGTAGTTTTCAGCAGCGCTTGGTCTTAATCTAGTGCAATCGGGAGCTTTAGTCACAGATACGAGGCCAGGTGGTGATCCAACCGTGCACTCTCTCAATTCACTCTGTTTAGAAGAGTGCAGTAAATTCAGCTGCACAGTCACAGGAAAGATTACTTTAATCTGCACCCGGGTCAATGTTCATTTGTAAAGGTGCCTGACCAGCAGTGTGTATGACTACATAACAAAAGGTTTGACAGGCGGTGGCTGACAGACGCCGTTTCAAATGGATATTGCATCCTGCGAGCCGCTGTCAGTTAACAAAACTATGAGATATACAAGTGCCCGGCTCTGTGTGCCAGTGTGCTGTATAGTAGCGCTTGTGAATTGTGCCGTTTGTATTTAGTGGAAAGATTATCACTGCCTCTCAAAATAATTGTTTGTCTTTACATTAGCACCCGCATCATTAATTGTCGTCCTTAGTATATTGAGAAACAGATTCTAAGAGGTACAGTACTTAGTTTATGATGATTCAATTAAATTATTATTGTCATGCATCTGATTTACGTTTATTGCTTCATTACAATTTTTACATTTTCACGTTTGATTAAAAAAAACCACAGTGATAAAACCTTAATACAATGATTAAATTAACGTAAAAATGTTCGCGAGAAAAAAAACAATACATTTAGATTGCCTCATTTTTTTAAGTGCTGTAGTCAGTCCTCTGTTTCATTGTTTTTAAAATTCTAATGATTTCCTTTCAAAAGCATATTTAATGTTGTCTATTCCACTGACTTACAGGATTACCCATGGTCTAGAATCGGAGTTGACCGTGTAGAGCGATGCTTCTTTCAGGCATTACGGTATTGATTGGCGTGTTGGAGTACCATTGTTGTGACCTTGCAGGAATGAAGGTTCAAAAGATTTCTCTCCAATCTGTAATCCATTTCCTTAGCAACACTCTTCTAAATCATCGCTTATGCATCGCAATTGCGCTTTGATGTTGGCGTAATTATAAGCACAACTTTGTTAGTTTTAAACAGCAGTGCTATATAGACGTCTGTGATTATGCAATCAACTACTCTGTTGTTGAATATTTATGCGTAGAGTTGTGTTGTTGTTATTAAGTTAATGAATAGCATCCGTGCCAAGTTTTAAAACACAATGCAGTTTTAGATTCTAAAAGGCATTTAAATGCACCTGCATCGCTATGAATGAATTCCTAACAGCCCTAAGTTCACCCTGCACACTGTAGTAAACTTGTTAAACCCAGATGAACAACTTGTGAACAATCAAAACTTTTACTGAAAGGATTTTATTACCGCGAGCCTGGTTTCTGAAAATGGATGGATGGATGGATTTTATTTGAATTAAGCCGACTCACTTTCTTGCTTGCCGTAGTTTCAGCGAAGCAGAAGTTTCGGCAAAGCCACTTCTTACCTATGACTCAGTATCATCCTCGTTTTTATAATAATACACACTGCTTTGGGACCGCCGATCAGGGTTCGCGCAACAAACCCCGACACCTGAACCCAGTAACCTCACGTTAAGCTTTGTTATTATCGTCTGTGAAGAGTAGTATGTGTACCGACCGTGGGATCATCCATCACCGACCCGTATTGACCAGCTTGGTGAAGTATGGTCAAACAATCCACATAACCAATACCCCATAGGAAAGGCTTCCTCCCAGCAGAGAATGCACAAAGGGCTGTAAAATCTGATTCATGTTCGTTTCGTATGAAAATAGTCAATAGTTTTGACTAGTCGTGCACACATTATTTGCTCGACCTCTAAGACTGATAACGACTTTGCGGTGCGAGGACTCACAGACAAGTAGGACGTTAGCCATGCTTTGAGCTGGTACTAACAGTTGCTCATGCTCTGGAGTCTATATTTATTACGATGGCATCAGCCAATTAATGATAGTTTAAAAGTGTGGGAGGAAACCGGAGTACCCAGAGATCTAAGTCATTCCCATACACTGCATATTAGAAGGCACAATTATCAATGTATTCATCATCCTTCATCAATCCAATGTTGGATGAAAGTCTCCCCAAGCCATCACCATCTGTCACCTTCCTGCGATGTTGGTAATCCACTTAATGATACAATTTATAACGCGCGCAGATTCCATGCCTGGTCATGGACGAGACAAGGATAGGCACAAGGAAACTGCAGGGTTGGGGGAATCAGCCAGGCGATCAGCATGCGCCAACCCGCCAGACACCGCTTCTTACATATTATGTTGTCGGCCAATTAATTAGTCTTTTTTAGTTGTGGCAGGAAACTGGAGAACCTGGAGGAAACCCACGCACAACAGGGGGAGAACATACAAACTCCACACAGAAAGGTGGCCGAGGTAGGAGTCGAACCGCCTCGGCCAGGACTTTCTTTCCGCGAGATGCAGATGTTACCACTGCACCACCCTGCCGCCCGCCTGGATTTAAGCTGCACCGTGTAGATTAATTAGCTCATGGCCCCGCATAAAATGCTAAACGTTTTGGCCATTCAGCCACTGTGTAATAAGTCATCGTTTATCTGCTAATTACTGAGAGTAATTCATAAAGTGGACATTTAATAATGTGTAGCGTCTTAATTTGCAAAATTGTGATATTTAAAAAGATGTCTGTATGGCACTTGAGCCTACTCTGCATGAGATACCCAAGCATATTTTACGTGGTTAAACGGCTATACTAGTCTGTGAAACGTAGCGCCTCTGTGAGACAGACTTATGCTATAAAAATTGCACGAATATCGCCTTACTTATTAAGTAAAGCGATTGATTGAATGAAGACGCGGATATTTCTACACAGTGGGCAGCACAGGAGAAGGCTGTCAAGGTAGAAGCGTTCACGTCGCGATCCCTGTCAGGTAGTACTTGGTATTGCCTGCGAATTCTACCAAACACTTCGAAGCCAAGCTGAAAGACAACGATGTCCAGAAGCTAGCCATCGTGCTTCGAAGAATCGCAAAGAAGAAGAAGAGATTTACCGGCAGTTGTAACGGAGGGCAGCGACAGAAGAGAAGGAACAGGAAGGTGTAAAGAATGGTTATGGAAAACAGTGGTAAAATTAATCAAGCAAAGCCATTGCAAAGCTGAATGTGCAAGCACGACAGGTGAATAAACATGCTCGATACGACGATAATGATTTCATCACGGTGATGTCGTCATCGTTGTCGTTATCGTTAAAACGTCGTGATGTAGGCTCGCGTACTCCATTACATTCGAAACCGTATTTCTGAGGCCGAGTTGAGATAAGGAATATTGTAAAGAAGCCAGCTCAGTCATTCATGAGCTTTAGTGCATTGACTTCCATGATGGATGATGATGATGAAGATGTCAGCTGCGGGGATGAAGGTGCTGAATATAGTGGCATGACCCTTTCTCTACCCTCTTGGATGGATTTTCGCGAGGGATGTTGTGAGAAATTGTTCGGGGCGCACTTTGCTTGCTGTCATTCTTGCTCCCATTCCCCCCTGGTACATTCCACCCCTCTGCTCAATAACACGCTGGGTGAATCACTTGATGAATTATGTCACTGTTTATTCATCTATGAGGCAGGCAAGACGACTGGCTTGCAAAGTCAACAGGATGCGAGAGGGTGGTGCAAACTCAAGATTGTTTTCCCGAGGTCAAACAGCTGGTCTCCCCTCTCCCTTCATTAGTTGCCATTCTAGGAGACATTTGAGTGACCGTGCAATGGTGTGGTAAATGATCATAGCACTTTGCACGGTCAGGTTGGACAAGTTTGCAATGTGGGTGACCGACTCGGTTCGCAGATGGTACACATGCCTGCAGCGCGCTCAGGAAGTAGAAGGCGAGATAGAGTTGTGGCATTTGCTCAGTGACGGATCAATAGAAGGCGATTGTACAGCGCTCATTCTGTCGTGTGGCTTCTCAACTGTAAAATGCTTAAAAAGTTTCCTGCTGCCCTTCGACCCCCACGCCATGCTCGGCAGCTTCTGCCAACATGATTGATCACCTTTGACGGCTTTTGGGGCATGCTTGAATGCATCAGCGCTGTTGTGAACAAAAACATGGCATGCACCAAATGTTTTGTGTTTCACTGATTTAAGCCTGGCCCGTGCTTTTTTGTATACACACCTTTGACTAACGATAAATTAAGTTGATGGCGTAAATAATTAACACGCCAAAAAAAACAACACAATGTTTCGCGATAAATATTTTATCGTAGTCATGTCCTAAACTGTGATTTAATTGCTTCTGTTGTTAGAATGTTTCAAGCGTTTGACATTCTCGGAGAACATTTTGTATGGAATACAGTAATAATGAATCACGTTTGTAAAGCATTCTGTGACAAGGGACTGTACGTATGACACCATCTAACAACACTCAACCGCCTGAGAACTAGAACGGGACGGTCAAAAGATGCTTTGGTCAGATGGGGCTACAAGACCGGCCCAACCACCTGTGAATGTGGAGAAGCAGACCAAACTATGGAACACTGCCTTGTCTGTGCTCTACTACCCAACCTCTGCAGCTCAAAAGACCTTGCGGAGTTCAATGAAAATGCAAGGGGCTGTGTAAGAAAATGGGAAACTGTAATTTAACATCGCGCTTCGAAGAATCGCAAAGAAGAAGAACACCCTGTCACAACATTAAAATAAAGCTGGTAAAATGCGAGCAGCCAATGTTTACGACTGACCAGTATTGTCTCGGAGTACATGAGTTGCACTGTTTCTACTGTGTGTACATTTGGAATAATCCCTTCAACTAAATCATATTATTTCCTTTTTTTGGTGAGGGGGGGCTTTGGTTACTTGTATGGTAAACACAAAGTATTTGTCGATTTACATTACGTGGATACGATTAGTATGCAAGCTTTTTTGTTTGTTTGTGCGACACGCTGTGCAGGACTACATTAGATTGCATGTTTTTTCACCTCGGAGCGGGGAAGAAAAGGTACGGAATGTTTGAAAGGTAGACTTAATAGCCTTGGCTATCAGACATATAATCATGTGTGCACTAGTGATTGAATATAACAAAACAGAACGAGACTGACAAATAAAAAATGGAACTGGAATACAAAGAGTGCGGGAATAATATTGTGACAGGAGAAATTCATTTGGCTGGAAGCTCTGACCAGCTTCTAATGTGGTTGTTTCCGCTGCATAATTTTCAGGAGTGATTGAATCAACCGAGGTTAACCCTTTTGCCGAGAGATGTTAGAGACAGAGACTGAGTGGAATGTTGCCAGAGCTACAATGTTCTCTGTGTAAGGTGCAGTGCGCGCATCGTGGTCCTATAAAACCACCCCTGTTCGTTAAAGGGAAAATTAAAATTCAAGCAACTATACTCGTGTTCGGTCATTGAGCCCTAATTTCAACCGTGCTATTTTCGGTAAAATTTGCACGCTGGATGAAGACAATTAGTATTGCTTTCATCAAATGGTTAATTGAATAGCCAGTCTTTTCCCCATATTTTTGGAACAGTCTTGGCATATGGTTGAATTCACTTATAGAAGCTGTCCTTTATATTATTTTAAGACTCTTTGAAATTACCTCATTATTGCCATTGCCGCTCTCCCATTGTCTTAAAATATTCTTTGGCCAATTTACTTGGCATTTGTCAAAATTGTGCCTTTGCTTTCACATCCATGTGCCGTTAAAGCTCCTCTCCCACCTGCAGCCCCCTTCTTAACGTTGGCAGAACAATGAGTGCGGTTTGTCTTGTTTCCTATTGTCCGCGACTGTGTGTGATTATAAGAGGTTGAAGGAGCAGGGTGTGTGTTCTCTGCCTGTTCTGCGTGGGTTTCCTCCAAGGTTCTCTCGTTTCCTCCAACAACTAATATAAACAATTAATTGGCCGATAACATCATAATATATAGGACGCAGTATCTGGCAAATGTTGGCAATGGATCACTGCGTGGCTGCCTTCCCCCTGCCTCTCTGCGGTTTTCTCGATAAGAGGACTCCTGCACGTACAGTTGTAGATACACACATTTACACCTGTGTACTTTGCTTAGCAAAGTAGGTGAAGTGAATAATTGGGACACACTTGAACGCAGCCGATGAAAATTTGTGAAGAAACTCACTTGGAAAATTACACTAGAAATTGCCTTCAATAAATCATCTATTCTTGCATAAACCGGCTGACACTTTAGAATTAATAGGAGGTAATTAAGGAACGTGGCACATATTAACTCTTATTAAGTGTTGTGGTTTTTTATCGTATTGCTTGGCAGGGGAGATTTGTAAGAAATACATATTGCGTATAAATAAATTGCACTATAAACATCTGTTGCACTCGTGGCAATATTACAGGTGTGGCTTTCTTCTTAAGACGAAAAATAGGCTCTTTTAGCTGTGAGTACTATCTCCTTCTTGGAAGGCTTGCTGCACACTAACATTCATATTCATCCAGCGTTTCACTTCAGCAATTTAATGCCTCTCTCCCTCCCACCTTGCACACACCTTATCGTTCTCTTGTGTACCGTACCCACTGCTCTGGGCCTGTAAACAAGGGTTCATTTATTCAGATTTGTACGAATGTCATCGACGGCAGCCTGGAGAATGTTAGTCAAGTCTCACTTTGTGCATTTCATTTAGTCATAACATAAAATCAACATAGCCGACTGGTGTGAATTTAGTTGGCAAGGTGGAAATCGCCCGGAGAGGCTTGCATCCAGCAGTGGAATGACAGCGGCTGTCGACGACTAATTAAAACAAAAACGCCACCTAAACGAACGCTGTCGCCCAGCGTGAGATCTCGGCAGCATTTTAACGAGTTAACAAAATCCACGAAAGAAGTCGAACGCTCGACTCGGAATTCCGCAACTTGTCCCAAACTCGACGAACGCTCGCAAGACTGAAACCGCCGGGTTAATCACCGCACCCTGCAATATCCCCCATCACCCTCCTGCAGGATTTCAAAGTGCAGGCTCGGAGGCTGACGACGGACACGGCTCTGAGGGAGAGGCTGCGGCTGAGCGCCCGGCGCCTCGTGGAGACGAACCACTCGGAGCAGGAGGAGCGCCGAACGTACGCACGACTACTGCTCGAGTTCGCGGAGCCGCTGGCCTCCCACGCACGTGGGCTCGAGGAACCCGTTGGGTAGCGGGGCGGTGAAGCACGGTGGCCAGGAGGCACGGTGGGTAGCGCTGCTGCCTCACAGCAAGAAGCCACAGGGTTCGATCCCGTGGCTCGGATGACCCTTGCGTTTGGGGTTTTGTGCGTGTGTTCTCCTCGTGTCCGCGTGGGTTTTGGCCGGGCACTCCGGTTTCCTCCCACAGTGCAGAGACATGCTGCCGAGGTTAATTGTCCCCACTATATTTCCCCCGACACACCGAAATGTTGTAACTTGCTTACCCCTCGCCGTTGGACAGCTGTTAAACAGAGCTACACAGCTCAACAGTTTCAGTTTAAATAAAAAAACTGACTGACTGCACTGTGGGTGTTCCAACACCTCCGACGTTTAACGCTATTGCTGAGATGCAACCGTTAACTATTTTGGGGGGCAAACTTTATTTTTCTCGTTTATTTAATTTCCTCCTTCATCACAAGGTGACCGGTCCTGATTGTGCGGATATCGGAACATTTCAGTAGACAAATTGTTAGATGATACTGCGTTGGAGGTTTTGGTGCACAAGCACGACACATTCATCAATGACACCGCCTTGAAAGAAGAAAATATTTAAACGGCGACGTTTCGAGCAATGGCTCTTCCTGTGCTGTGAAGAAGGGCCATTGCCCAAAATTCCATCTATTGTATCTTTCTTTTAAGGTCACGGTGTTTTCGATAAATACGTTGAGTTACTTTTCAGTACACGGTGCATGAACGGTCGGCTCAGTACTAAATCTTTATCCAATAGATGCCACCATGTAGTGTAATTACATCACGGTAGAACTCTTATCTGTGATGAAGTTCGGAGGACAACTGTGTGGATACTATTTGTAATCTAACAGATAACCACTGGGAACCATTCCTCCAGCGCGCACAGTGTGTGGGCGCACCTCTGGCAGTGGCCGACAAGCATTAGCAATGCGGCAGGTCAACTGTAATCATGCCACCCCTTATTTGCTAGGTGAGTAATGCGGTATGGATTCAGCGATTAAAATTGATTCTATAGCTCACAACAACATGCATCGAGTTGCACAATGTACGCAAATGATAAGCTAACGCTGCGTTCGGCCGATAAAACGAACAAGCGTTTTACAAGAGAGACGAAAACAGTACTGACACGCCGAAGTCAACAGGAAAAAATCAAAACGTAAAATAGACGTTTGGATGAAATCTCTGCGGTGAGTGAGGAATCATAACATTCCTACGATTACTCGTTAAATTTGCAGACATCCAAACGCTCATTGAAGTTGCTCAAATAGGTGTTTGCCCTACCATGTCACCGTGTGCAGCGCTTCGCAGTTACACGTCTGCCTACCCAAGCTGTTATCCTGTTGTAATCTTTGCTCCCTAAGCAGCATACAGATGGGGCATAACAGTAGCTGATGATCTGCTCGACGCTGTTAGAGGTTTCTTGGGGAACAAAAAAACGGGTCAATTTGTGGAAGTAATCCCACCCGTTACGAAAGCGTACCGAGTGCGATTGGCTGGCATTCCTCGGTGGAGAAGAGTAACTGCTCTTTCGACATATGGAAAACCTGGCCTTGGGTATCATGCCAGGTCACGAATCATTGGCAAGCCTAAGAGCTGCTTCTTGCCTGCAAATAAATGCAGGTTTTAAGCCTACTATGAGCGCAGTAGGGGATGAGCCATGGAAGTTTATGATGTCATTATTTTATGTACAGTAGCTGTCTGTGAACCGGATAAAGTTTACGGTTCATATAATAATGTTGAGTTATATTACTACTGTAACCTGTTTTGTCAAACAATTTGTACTTTACATTGAGGCAAGGTTTGGAAAGACATGGCCTTGGTCAGCATTCATGAGTCATTGGCAAGTCTCAGCTGCTTCTTGGCTGCTAACGTATGCAGTCTGACAGACTAGTCCTTCCAAGGTGTTGTCAAACGTTTTTATTTTATTTTTCAGTTGGGAAGCGGTGTAGAAAGTAATTTCCTAACCTTGAGATTCTGGCGATTCCATCTTTTAAAGGACAGTCCAAAATATGTTTATAGATAGACGGTCTTTACTGTAAGATTGAGTCGGATTGAGATCTTTATAAATTTGCACATCGTGACATTTCAAACCTGCAAATGTAGATTTTCTTTTACTTAGAATTAATTCTGAATTCATTACCATTATATGGAGATAACTTTGGACGAGTGCTGGTGAATTTAATTTGATATGGCAGTTTGTAGCATTGGCTTGGGAGTGAGTCTGGTTCGGGAGAGGAGCCTTCGTCCATTAGTCGAACCACAGATTCAGGAGGAATGATGCAGTTTCCGTCCGGGCCGTGGAATCATGGACCAGCGTTTTGCCCTCTCACAGATAATTGAGGGGTCATGGGAGTTTGCTAATCCAGTCTACATTTGTTTTGTAGATCTGGAGAAAGCCTATGACCGTGCGCCCCGAGATTTACTGTGGAGGTGCTGCGGGAGTTTGGTGTGCCGGTGTCCCTTTTGAGAACAATCCGGTCTCTCTATTCCAAGAGCAAGAGCTGTGTGTACGTATACTTGGCGTGAAGTCGAATCCGTTCAGCGTGGCCGTTGGTCTCCGCCAAGGGTGTGTGTCTTGTCTCCGCTCCTGTTCGTGATTTTCATGGACAGGATCTCAAGACGCAGCCGGCTATGGAGAGTGTCTAGTTTGGGGTCGTGGAGGTGACATCACTGTTGTTTGCAGATGACGTTGTTCTTCTCACATCATCCGATTGGGACCTCTGACGGGCACTCGAGCATTTCGCGGCTGAGTGTGAAGCGGCTGGGATGAGAGTCAGAGTGGGTTGCCCTCTTGAGGTGAGGGGAGAGCAGTTGCCCTGAGTGGAGGAGTTTAAATATCTTGGGGTCTTGTTCACGAGCGATGG
This sequence comes from Geotria australis, assembly GCA_036362915.1. Classification (NCBI taxonomy): domain Eukaryota; kingdom Metazoa; phylum Chordata; class Hyperoartia; order Petromyzontiformes; family Geotriidae; genus Geotria; species Geotria australis. Next base: position 2,191,391 of record JAZEWU010000010.1, read on the forward strand.
TAAGCGGGAACGCGAGGTTGGCCAGCGGATTGCAGCAGCGTCTGCAGTGATGCGGGCACTTTACTGGTCTGTGGTAGTGAAGCGGGAGCTTGGTCCTAGGACAAAGCTCTCGGTTTACAGGTCAATCTACGTCCCAATCCCCACCGATGGTCATAAACTTTCGTTAATGACCGAAAGAACGAGATCGCGGATACAGGAGGCAGAAACGCGCTTTCTCCGCAGGGTTGCTGGGCTCACTCTTCGTGACAAGGCGAGGAGCACAGATATCCGGGAGAACATCAGAGTAGAGTCGCTGCTCCTTGGGATTGAGAGGAGCCAGGTGAGGTGGTTCGGGCAACTGGTAAGGATGCCTCCTGGAAGGATCCCCCGGGAAGTCTACCAGGCACGGCCCACTGGGTGGAGACCTAGAGGCAGACCCAGGACACGCTGGAGGGATTATATCCTTTGGCTGGCCTGGGAACGCCTAGGAATCCCCCAGGAAGAGCTGGAATCTGTTGCTGAGGAAATGGATGTCTGGTTCACTCTCCTTGGATTGCTGCCACTGCGACCCTCATCAGGAAAAGCAGTTTAGAAAATGGATGGATGGAAGACTGTTTTTAAACGCTAAAACAAAATCAAATCGCTTATATTTCAAAGATAAATGCAAAATATATTTGGGGTTTCAATTTGGGATTGGCACGAATTTGCAGCAGGCTTCATACCATGCAATTAGTTTTTCATGATACCTTGCATAGGCGACCTTGAGACGCAAGGGAGTTCTGACATTTACGTGTGTACAATTAGGTTTTTCATATTTTGGCATCAGAGTATGGCGGATGGCTTGCCAATAGTGTGAAATCCTCTCTTGAAAGTAATGTGTTGAGCTTTCCAATGTTAACATGACCGTGTAATCATATGGAAGGTGGTGGGAGTCGCTTCATCGTTCAAACTTCTGAGTAACCTCTGCTGTTCTCTATATATTTAAGAACACGTCGGTTGTATGATATAAAATTCTGTTATAACCACCCAGACATGGTCAGTCAACTATTTAGGCCAACTGGAGCGTCTGTTGTCCGTTGAGGGTTCCTGCTTTGCCCATCGGCCAAACGCATGGATTGGTACATCTTATAAAGTCGCTTTGAGCATATTCAATGTTTAAACTCTAAATATTTTTGGAGAGGAAGAGGTGTCCTGATTAATATCCGTCAGGTTCGGTTTCAAGGAATCAAAAGAGGGAAGCTATGGTTCAGCTCCCACGGAAAAGTAAGACTCTCAGCCAAACTTTGATAAAGGAGTCATAAATCTGTGCAATGTATTTTTTTAATGTTCATGAGCTGAACAAAGTAAAGTGCGTGTAGTAATTTACTCTCCTAATTTTATTAATCTATTTTGTAAAATATGATTGTACTTTAGACTTTAGTAGAAGGGGGTTTTTTGCCAATTGAGATGACTGCTGTGATAAATCTTTAAATCTTTAAGATAACAATTTAACTATTGCAGTTGCAATACATGAAGCCGTTTAAGATGAAAGCTTTCGTGACCAATGTTATCCATAATATATTCCTTTTTATGGCTTGGTCACGTAAACATGAGTGTCGTAAACCCGCCTCTACCCGACACAGCCAATTAGTAAGGTATGTTACGTGAACAAAACGTGCAAATTCTTTACTACTTCAGCACACAGGTATGTTGGAGAGCGAACCCACGACAATTATAATGAAATACGACGAACCTTTGTTCGGGATACCTCATTAAGCTGATTGCAACTATCAGCGAAACGTCATAAGCCATGCTTAAGTGAATTGTAATTTTAAGATGTAAGGGAACTTTTTTTCGGGGATGAGATTTGCCAGACTGAAGGTACATGGATATTTTGATCACAGACCAATTCACACTTGAATTTCACATTGCCAGGCATGCCGTGCATACCTGTGATGGGAGTATTTTGGACCTGAATCTATGCCACTGGATTTGGGCATCATCCAAAGCTGTGTATGGATATTTTTCTGCCGGAGCTGGTTTTTACTGATAACTCTCAGAATGTCACTGCAAACTTCAAGCAGCCTGGTTCCATTGGCATCAGCATCTTGTCCCTTCGACACTTACTAGCAAATTGCCGCACTCTTAAAGAGGAGGTGAAAATTAATGCTCAGGATGATTAAACAAAGCATGAGAAGTTGTGAAGTCGATTGAAAGATCAAAACGTGTGGTTGGCAGCGGTGGATTTTTTTTCCCAGTGTGTGACGTTCTTCTCACGATATGTTCACTCAAACCCCGATGGATAGATGCCATAGCAGGTACAAATTACCCTTTGCTATTGTGTCTGAGAGACTGGGAGTCTGTGGGTGGTACAAGATTGTTAGCTATTACCATAATTAACGTATCGCATATATTAGTAGTTTGAATTTGCAAGGCTAGAC
>JAZEWU010000010.1:2193857-2204284 GCA_036362915.1 Geotria australis
GTTCTCGATCGACTATATACACCAGGGGGGCATGGTCGCACAGTGATTAATGCTGCCGCCTCACACGAGGAAGGTCACTGGTTCAATTCATGTTCTCCCCGTGTCCGCGTGGGTTTTCACCGGGTACTCCAGCTTCCTCCCCCAGTTCAAGACATGCTGCTTATAGGTTAATCATCCTGACTAAATCGCCCCTGGTGCCCTGAGATGGTGTAACTTGCTTACCCCTCACCCACTGTACAACTGTTAAAAAAGAGCTTCGTAGCTCAACGGTTTGTTCCAGCTTAGATCTTCTTTGCGATTCTTCGAAGCGCGATGTTAAATTACAGTTTCCCATTTTCTTACACAGCCCCTTGCATAAGAAAAACTCACCCACTGACGCAACACAGCACACCGACCAAGCCACTCGCAGAAACGTCGATAGGAAGGGAAGCTGCGACGGTTTGAACGCGCGACACGGAAGGGGGGACCGTCCGGCATCATCTTACAGGGCACGGTCGAAGGATAAAGGAGGAACGGATGACCCTGGATCAACTAGATGACAAATGTGATAACATGCACCGATAAGCCGGCACAACAGCCGATAAAGGCTGCGAAGGACAGACGGACGCGGAGAGAGTACCCGGCCAAGGCATCAGTGGTGGCCCCCCGGCCATTTGCGTTTAAGTGAGAAATGATGACGATCAAGACCATCAATTGCCGCACAGCCACCAACCCCGGCACAGCCCCCCAACAACCCTCTGCTGACAGCCGATTGTCCCTATGGACACAGATTAAAGTGGGTGTTTATTGTATTCGTCCACATTTATAAAGCCGCACTACCTGCCATGTTTTTACATGAACGCCCTTTGAAGGCCCGTGGCCAGGTTTTGCTTCAGCCAATGTAAACATGTGTGGCAATGGGGCGTGAAGGTGGCTGTCCCGTAAACTAAGTTGATGGGGATTGGTTAGGAATGGACATCTTGTACCTGTCGCTTAGAGTTCACCTAACATCACAGACCTGCAGACCCCAGATTCATCATTGCGGTTAACTACCTTGGTTTTAGCTGCAATTCGTGTTTTCACATATTTGCCTCCGTTGAGGTGCAACTTTGCAACGCACCAGTTTGTAATCGATTCCTATCTAGATTTGCCACGTGTGTCAAGGGTACGTAGATGCATTTTGTGTATTTATGGAGTACCATCCATAATACAGGAGGCTGTAAGAACAGTGTCAAGAGAGATTCAATTCATAGGGTGGGTGTTTGCATAAAAATACATTTGAAGAGTGTCGAGACAGGAGCAATGTTGATGTTACTGTGTGGGCCAGAGTGCTGTATTTCTGCAAGTAACTTAGAGATACATGTATGCCCTTTGAATACAGTCCCTTTGGCACATGCTAGCCACATTATGCTTAAGGTAGTGTAAGCAACTTGGACGTGTGGTATATAGTGAGAGATGGTGGGACTCGGCCACACGATCAGAGCTCAGCACAGCCCAATTCCCCCAAAACGCTCAACGGCCTGAGACGAACGGCAATATTGAAGGTGTAATTGATAAGCATTAACGCGTCTCTTTAATTGAACAGGGTTACAAGAACGTGGGGAACAAGACCATGGGAGGCAGGAAGTGTGGTGTTGTGACCTTTAGTGACGGTGGTGGAACGCAATGTGGAGGAGACGAAGGGGACTGTTTGCTAGACCAGCAATTGGTGGCATCGGGCATCATGATAGTCTCTTGATTTGGCTTCAGCTTAAAAAGTGATCTTGGAAATTATATTGCCAACGAAAATAATGTAGCACCGTTTTTATTAAGCGTTTCTGAAATGATTTGGTGTAGTATGTATGTTCATCGAAATTGCATTTTTAAGGTTTGCATAATTTTCATTGATATACAGAATGACATTAAATACAAACTAGAGGGAACGTGGTGACACGGTGGTAAATTTCTCGCCTTGATTAACATCAGCGGGAAAGTGATATCTCAACTCCCGTTACAAAGCCGCGCACATCCGTAACGGGGAATTGCAGTCAAACAACTCCCTGTAAATGACATGGTGTGGGCAAGCTTTTTATCTGCGGTGGATTTAAAAAGGTGGTGAAAATTATTTTGTAATGCATTAGGTATTAGTCTAATGCTAAAACGAAGGTAATTATTAAGGACAGAGCTTGCTAACGCCCTACGTGATACACCACTCTCTCCCGGTAGACGACATAAATACTGCAGCAGAATTTAGGCCACCTTCACGATGCACGTAATTGTTATTGAGTAAAACGTAATTCATTTTTCTGTGATGAATCACGCCGCAAACATTAATAATCTATCTACATTAGGAATGTAGCATCAATCGCATAAATTCTTTCCTTTTTAGATACAGCACTGATTTAAGACTTTATTTCAATATATATTTGTTCCTTGGCTAATTTAGTGAATGGTTTTGGTGGCCCACAAACTCGGCTCCGGATCCGGTTGTGTGGCTTTGATGGTTTAATTCCCACGGCCACGTGGTCATTTTTGCGGGAAATGACAGAGGAGAACTGCCCGCTGCAGAGTGAGAGTGAAAGCGCGTGAATTCATCATTAGTAGAGGTAAGACATCACACGGTGGTGTCACACAGCTTATTCTACATTTGACAAAATACCTAAATCTAAGTAATGGAAAGTCAAAGTTGGTTTCGTACCCCGTTGTGCATGGGGTGACGGTCATCGCCTGTTTACAGCTCTGAGCCAGTGGTGGAAATTCCGCGTTACTATGATAGGCAAAATGTAATCCAAATCGCAATCGTTAATCGTCCCAAAGTGGTACTACATTTCTCGGCCCATGGGAGCTAGACCGGCTTAGTCGACCCCCAACGTGGATTCGAACTCATAGCAGTCTTAGTGTAAGCTGCAACACTCTAATGTTTAACCACCCAGTCAGATGCAACTAATTTGCCTTCCATTATTGTCATGTCTCTCCACTGCAATGTGCCATGTACTGTAATTGTCAACATGATCGCCTAATGCTTCATAGAAATTTCGCTAATTATCCTCTGAGCTTTTAAAATAAGCATTGTATGTATCTGTTCGTGGCGCTGAACATGTTTACATGTAATAATCTCGTATCCTCATTTGTTTTGTCACTAATTTAATGCATTGTACGATACTTTATCAGCAACAACAGCTGATTGCTTTATCTGAACGAAGCAAAAAGCTTTATTGCATACGTAGTATGACCTCCAATCCAGGAAATATAACAAGGATGAAAACGAGCGTAAGACGTAATTATTTATTAATAGATTTAACAAGCACTCTTGGCGCGTTAAATCGTGTCAACGGTTGTGCTGCAGCGTTGGCTGCAGTAGATAATAGGCCGGGCTTTTATCTCCCCCTTTGGTTTTAGTTTGAGCTGTCATCCTATTACATGTCCCGACAGCCACAGACTATAATTTATTTTTAGGTTTATCGAGTTTCAATAAAATCACTCGGACTTGAAAAAGACAGCGTAAATTCACGGTTCACTTGCGGACATTGCGCAACATACAGTTGTGTCTTGTTTGCGTTTTTTTCTCCAATGTTATCCAATGGGAGCCATGTAAACAGAGACATAAAATCACAATTCCGCATCGTATCGTCGGAAAACATTATCGCGGCCAACTTTATATGCACTTTCTTGATGCAGCTTCTCCCTCCCAAGAGGAATCCAGCAATCTTACACCTGAATACATAGTGCCCCTGTGCATTATCATAGGGATTGCGAGCCAACAGCCAGCCAAATACGGGAGTGCTAGTGCTAAGCATATATTTTGGTGGCGATTTCGCCGCTCGGGGAAGTGAATGCACACACACCTGATCATGCATCTCTAATTCGCTGTGCATTTTTATAAATCCCAAGTGATGGAGACAGGTGATGCCTTGGAGATGTTTTTATCCATATTAAAGGTCACCACTTATATTTTGAGTGTTCGTTTTCTCAAGCCCTGGGCTTATCCGTGGAATTAAGTTGTTGTTTTGGTTTTGTTATAGTGTGATTTCGGTGAGTTTAATGATTGCGCATGTACGATGAAGCACATGTGCGTGTGTGTTTATTGTTTACCCGGATCAACTACAAGTTTTATAGCGGTCAACATAATGCTCGTGTAAACTTGTCCTGTGTTGTAAATGTGTTTTCAATATTTGGCCTCATGGTTGTGTAAAATTATCTAAAGTTTAAACGAAATTCCTGTTTGAAAGTGCTTTTGTAGATTACGACCGCAGTATCATCGCTTGTAAAATTTACAGGCTCCTGGAAAAATTCACCGGTCAGCAAGTATTGCTTTATGTACATGTTTACTTTATAATTGTGTTAATAAAATTATATGAAACTTCCTATTACTTTTGTTTGTATTTGAAAAAGTATAATATCATTATGGTTACATTGATCGTATGAAATAGACCACTACATTCTTGGCCAGTGCGATTTCATGAAAATAAAGTTAGATAGGTTTACTAATTTACAGTATAATCTTATTACAACACTTCGAGGCCGAGCTGAAAGACAACGATGTCCAGAGGCTGACCATCGTGCTTCGAAGAATCGCAAAAAAGAAGAACAATATGGGAGAGCGTGTATTTTTTTACCAACATAAAATGTAACGGACGAAGGTGCAGTGGTGCTTTCTGACGCTATTGCTGGCAGAAGGGTCTATACGAGAGGGAGCTCTAGTGATAACCTCTAGAGAACTCTTGAGAGCCCCTCCAGAGAGCCCCTCTAGAGAGCCACTATAGAGTGTCCCTGGTGCCCTGTGATGGACATGGGTTTAGCCCTGCCTTGCACACCGTGTCTGCCCGGATAGGCTCCGACTCACCACAACCCTGTACAGGATCAAGGGGTTTCTGACAATGAAATTGAGATGAGACAATCCAGAGCGCATCTCTTGTAATGGAATTAAGCGAGGGTACTCTCAACCACTATCCAAGACAATCTGGCCAGTGTGGAAGAGTAGGCCAAATACCCTCTCGAGGGATTAACTGGAGCTCCTTTTAGCGAAGGCCGTTTCGTGAGTAGTGGTGTGAGCAACGCGTTACAGCGCTGCACCTTTAACTAACTGGAGGCTTAACCCCTGCCACACCTATTAGACGAATCGTTACGATTTACCGCCGTGATTTGTTTGATAATTACGGCGAATGTGCTGTTCACCAGAGGCTACAGGGGTCGTGCGAAGCCACTAGATACAACGTACGCGAAGAGTAAAACAGAATCTTGAACACGCAATTGAACGTACGTATCGTGCGCTTGAGCATGTGAATCAATGCCATTGTTATGCACCCGATAGGTAAAGTCTGGAATTAGTGTATTTTAAAATAACTATTAAAACAGCAATCACACGTGCAAATTGTCAACAGATTTTGTCAAAGACCTAATCACCCACCGTGCTTTGCTTTCTGAATCATTTGAAAGTTTACAAGATTTATATAAGGTACAATTATTGAGCGAATCATGTGATAGGTGATATGGGGATTTTTTTTTTACTTTTTTCGTAAGATTGAAGGAAATTAATAAACGTTACTTTCCTCTCGTCAGAATAAAGCTCCTTTTTTCGGTAAAATATCGCTTGGAATGTTTTGAAAAGAAGCAGGGATAAGGCACTGAGCTGAAGGACACGGCCATGTACAGGCAAACACAAAAAATATGTTATCATCAAATATCAATTCATCGTTGCTCTAAAATATAGTTGTTCATCATTTTATAGGTTTGCCGTCTTCCTAAGTTTCCAACAAACGTCGTGCTTCTCACCGAGTAATTTGAAAACCCCATTTATGTGGTTCATCACTTGCAGGACATGACACATTTTAGATCTGCCTGTCATGAAGAAGCCAATGCTATACGTGTGTTATTACAGTTCCATTCTGAAGGATTTGGGATCAGCTGGTGCATTTTAAAAAATAATGATGCTTATGCGATTTGGTTTAGTTAATTTCAACAGGCAGGGGAAGCTGCCATCTGGTCGGTGTATAGTCGGTGTTTTGCCGCCCCCCCAATTTGCATTTGGTACAGTACCGCCAACCTAATCCAGGGGTCTTGTATTGAAAATATCCCAACATGTAAGCTAAAATGTGTAGCACGCATTTAAGCTGCCAGTCAAAATATATACCTTTAATGCGCAAGCAGGCATATATAAATGTATAGATACGTTTTCTTCCAACAGCACAAATAGATTACAACCTTGACCTCTGTTAAGACACTCCATGGGGGATTTGATTTGACTTCCTTGTATGCCTGCTATCTGAGATTTAAAGTGTTAATGCATTAGCTCTGTCCGTCTAAGCCCAGGAGGCACGCTAAACCTCACACAGATAATCCAATACGAATGAAGCTTTCGTGAAAGTTGTGTTGCTATTAGGGACCGACCCTAGAGAAAATTGTCCACTTTGAACATTCTCGGACATAGAAACCAGCGGTGTGCACCACAACTGCAAAAGTCGCGCGACTCGACCCACCTCCTGATGACGTCCCGTGCCGTCACCTCGCACGTCATGAAGCATCGTGTCGCCATCATGGCACGTGGCATTTGCAGATCTCTGCAAGAATTACACCACAGACAAAAGCACGTTGGCAAGAGCAGGGGTTCTCAACATTTTGCACACTTGGGCCACTTGTAATATGGTCTCCACGGAATACTGGGTGGCGTTCGCGGCCCACCTGTTGAGAATGGCGAGGCAAGAGCATGCTTTTAAATTATTTTTATGCAGTGTTTATTTTTTTAGATTTCATATAATAACAATAGCATTTTATAGAGCGCATTTCACCCGAGGGTCACAAAGCGCTGCACAAGGGCATCGGAGAGAACAGACACGGGGTGAGACACGCGTAGAGACACTGGCAACCCGAGTAATAACTGGGTGGATTCTTGATGTTTCGTACATATCTTTGTTTGGAGATCTCTTACAAATAGCAGAGACATAATTTTAAATCCCATTGCAAGTAGTTAATGTGAACAGGATCAAATATTGCAAAACAAATTTACTTTGCTTCATTAATTTCGCTCGTCAGCCCCAGTGCTACGTATCTAATTTACAACGCGAGCCTTTTAATCTAGTTTCAAACTCATAGAATGTATAGACATGTGCCATAAGGGGGATTTATGTGCACAGATAACGGAGAAAATCGATAAACCTCACAGGGCCGCGCACTACAGTGTAAACTGCTAAATGAACGTAGGTCAGGTAAGTGGAGAATACCAGACGTGACCCCAACTTGGAGGATAGGCTGTTCCTCTGTCCTTCACAGCATTTCACCTCCCACGTTGGAGGCACCATAGAGCCTGAAGATGTCTCTGGCGTGGGAGGTGAAACGTCGCGAATAAAACATAGAGCCATGAAAACCTACATCGATACAGACTTATAACTCCACTGGAAGATTGCAAGCAGTGACGTCAACTTAAATGTACACAATACCAGGATTGTCTTTGGAATATTATAGAACATGAGTCAATATTACTGTCCTTCGCACTGTTCGGGCACAGAGGCGTTTTGCCTTGGAAAATATATACTTCAGTTTATTTCGCCATTTTCCGAATTACAGTGGAGTTGTAAATGTCCTTGTAAATCTCAAACAGAAACGATCCACATTGTAACCTGCGTATAGTAACTTGACAGGCATTTCAGCAGCGTCTCATGGCTTTACCACGGTAGACTTTAAACGCAACAGCCTAGGGTCTCGGAATTAAAATTCCTTAAATGTGTTTACACACTTCTTTGCAATGGATGAAATGCAATAGCATAATACAATAACAGATTCCACAAGTAACTTGGTAATGTACGCTGCAACTTGAGTGTGTATTACTAAGTTATGTGCCGAAAAATAAAATGGTTGTTTGTTTTTAAACATTCATCTCACTTTACAATTCGTATATGTCACATCTAGAAACCAGGATTTAAAACATTGATTAATCCATCATCAGTACTCACTGAATCCTGTAGAGGGTCACGGTGAGCCAGAGACTATCCAGGCAGACACAGTGCACAAGGCAGGGCTATACCCAGGATTGGACGCCAGTCCATCGCTGGGCACCCGAGGCAATTTAGTTATCAAGCCAATTAAGCTAAGCAGTAGCATGTATTTGGACTGTGGGATGGAACCTGAGTACCCTGGAAAACGCACGTGTACCTGGGGACAACATACAAACTCCACGCAGAAAGGCACCCGAGGTGGGAATCGAAGCCGGGACCTTCTTGCTGTGAGGCGGCACCACTCCTCAGTGTGCCACAAAGACGTGTTGCCAAGAACTGCAACAGCTCCAGGTTGCCATCAAACTAATCCAGTCTTGCCGACACACTGGGTCAAGAAAATTGTCCTGGGGGTTGCTGTAGTGGCACGTGGCTGGTCAGCTTGCCATCCCTTCCATTGACGCCGAACATCAATTGTTCACGGACATTTGTCTTGCAGCCTCAAATGCAGAATAGCCGACTCGTTTGGCTGCACTGGACTGCCCGAGGAGATCATTGGAACAATTTATCATTTAGCCACGTGTTAATGTTTGTAAGCCGGCGGATCCCCAACTCTTCTACGCTGACCAAAAGTCTCGGAAGAGGTGAGAGGCTTAAACTTGCCACCCAGTGAGATCAAAGCGAACTGGCGACCTCTGCAGTACAGGTCATGTGTCATCACCATTGCACCGTGACAGTTTCCAGTTACTGCCTTTGTGTTGAATATACACAATAAGTCTCTGGCATTTCGACGTCGTTCCAATGTCAGCTGTGGGCCTGATATAATCGATGCAGGTGTCCACGTGCATTCACCTGTCTGTAGGCTCACCGCTTCAGCGCATGAACGCGAATGATTTTCTGCGCGCTGACATTCAGGTAACAAGTGTTGCAGTGAATTACCGCGCGGCATTGTGCAAAAGTGATCACGACTCTATGAATAAATGACATATCAATCCAGACGAAAATGACTGACGTCGGCTGTTTTTATTCCAAGCATGCCTGAAATTTCACGGCTGCAGCCTGAAATAATGTATTATGGCAGGGACGACTGCTTTGCGATCAAGGGTACAGAAGAGAGACATTAAATCACTTAAATGACAAGAGACTGACGCGGGAGCCCGTCAAAACCTAATACCTACGGCGACAAATTGTGCAGCAACCAGTGGCCTTGACCTAAACAAAAAAGTTCCACCATCAGTGGATTACATCTATCCACTGCTGGACGAAGCCGTTTTCAGATCGTCGGCGTACTTCATGGATTTCGATGCCACAATCCACCTCACTCCTGCACGTGAGCTGCCTCCTTCACACCATCTCTGCAGTGGTCATACAGTAGAACCCCTATGGACGAGTACCCCTGTTAACGACTAATCGATTAACGACGGGCCTCCATAGAGCCCAGTGTGTTCACTTACCGACCATTCCCCTGTTAATGAGGGGCTTACAGCGAGCATGCGACCGCCAATTTCAGCCAATGTAGGTACAGCAACAATATTAGTGAATGCATTTATTAACCATGTTTCTTTTCATGTTATGTTCTTACAATATTGTCGGTATCTTTATGTTTTAATATCCATTGTTTAAATATTATTAAAGTACGTTTTTTGGGTGAAAAAGGGAAACTTTTGATGCTCTCGGAACCAATTAAGCCTTTAACGCGGATTTTCACTCGTTTAACAATAAAATCACCACACTGGTCGTTTAGCCATCGTCACTTATATTCATGTTTTTTGCTTAAGCCCACTTGTCTTAATCGTGTATTTGGTGTCTAATTTGTAATGATTCTCTAATCCACGTGATCCTCTTCCTGTCTCCCGGTGTAAATCACGCACCTCTCCGTGCGTTTCCGCATACTCAGCAGAGTTTATTCTATTTTCTCTTGACACAGTCCGTGTTTTCAGTTTATGTGCCGTAGCGGTAATATGCACAGATTATATTGAAACACATTCATGTGTTGCTTTTCATTACTTACTCTTCCACGCTGTCTGGACATCTTAGAAGAGGTTGAAAAACCTGTACAGTACCGCACCCACTTTTTCCCATCGCAATATTTGACTGTACATTTATTTAGTTGGTCAATTATGTGCAATGCTGTGTGTAAATGGGTATTTTAGTTGTTTGTTTTCGTTTGGTTAATTTGTTATTTGTATATTGTTATTTAGGGGCGGCACGGTGGCGCGGTGAATAGCGCTGCCGCCTCACAGCAAGAAGGGCCCGGGTTCGAATTCCGGCACGGGTGCCTTTCTGTGCGGAGTTTGCATGATCTATCCGTGTCCGCGTGGGTTTTAGCCGGGCACTCCGGTCTCCTCCCACAGTCCAAAGACATGCTGCTGCATAGATTAATTTACCTGCAGATTAAATTTCCCCCGGTGCCCTGTGATGGACTGGCGTCCTATCATGGGTATAGCCCTGCCTTGCGCCCTGTGTCTGCCAGGGTAGGCTTTGGCTCACCGCAACCCTGTACAGGATTAAGCGGTTTCTGACAATGGATGGATGGATATTTTT
>JAZEWU010000010.1:2205720-2246016 GCA_036362915.1 Geotria australis
TGTTCCCCTGCCTTGCGCCCTGTGTCTGCCGGGATAGGCTCCGGCTCACCGCGACCCTGTACAGGATTAAGCGGTTTCTGAAAATGGATGGAAGGATGGATCATTTATGTGAAATTGTTTGTATTAATTTGTGTTACTTGATGTTGTGGCTATTAAATATTTTAAAGCACCGGAAAAAGGAAGGTTTTGACATTTGACTGCCAATGGTTAAAATAATCCATGAATTAAGGAAAATAATTATATAAACACAGTGCATGGAGGGTTTATAAATCAACGTTTTGAAATGATTCGTGTACAGTATTATGTGTTCTTGTCTCAGATGCGTCTATAATGTTTGTGTTTTTTTTGTATTATTTCACTTTCAAGCGGGAGTTCCACTCAAAGGCAGAAATGTTGAATTGCAGCTTATAAGCACAATGCTCTCGTTACCATATGAAAAGAATAGTTTCTGGGAAATTATGTTTATTTTTCGCTCACAATGTATTCAAATATTGCTCATCACCATCCCGTCAATGGATACAGAAACCCATGCTTATCAGCGGACGACCCACGAATGTGACTCTCAAGAATTTAAATAAAAAAAAACTATTTCAGGTGGCCTTTTTATGCTTTGTCTATTTTCCCACAACCTCTGCTATGAAAATGTTTCGTCACATGACAAGTATTGTTTGTTTAATCCCCACATCTAGAATGTCTTCAAATCAAGTTCAAAGGCAAATGTAACATAATGGGTCATTTGTAAACATTTTGAAGGCATTAAACACAGACAATTGCTTGAGTTCGGACACAGGTTTCAGCTGTGATAGCTCTGCAATGTGACCACTGAACCACTTGACCACCTCCATATCTCTCAATAATTGTAAGAACCACAGGTGTCTTGCTTCTAAAAACATTCTCTAAAAACGCTAATATATTTTGCTTATTATTCTTCGGCCGCGCATAGCGAGTTACTCATGTCCCTAACGTTTTCCACAAGAGAGGTTTCACAACGATGGAAAGAGAAGCGCTCAATGCTGAACAATGACAGAGAATAAAACTCGAAGGCTTTCATGACCAGTGTTATCCATAGTAAAGCTCTGTTTAGGGGTTTAGGTCACGTGAAAAAATATCTAAGTGTTGTATACCCGTCGATATGTTGGAGAATCAAGCGGGGACAAACAGCACTTACCTCCAAAGATGTTACCGACGTTTCGCTGGAACTTACATCTAGCATCTTCAGGGTTTGGAATGGGAACTCTCTTTACAAACCCTGGACGAGGGCAGTGGTTACTACACGTATATGATTTTGGCCAATTAGGTAATTTGCAGGTAATTATTCTAATTTGGAAAATGAGGAGCGTGACATCGACACATGTGGCCTACTCTTTTTCAAATGACATCACCGGGTCTTTAATGTCAGCTGTGAAGCGGATGGCATCTATGGTCAACAACACAGTTATAACCAGTTATAGCCCCCCGGTTCGAAACACGAACCTCTGCAACAAGGCAACCACACTCCTGCCCACCCTGCCACGTCACTGCCCGTAGGCCCATCTGACTCCATACTGCTCCTGTAAAGCTCTGAGAGCCGTGGCTCAGCCCCACGTTCCAAGAAATTGACGCGACAGACCATGCATGAGTTTTTATATGTAGACAATTGATATAATTTAATTGCCATTTTAAGGTCGATTCTAGACCTTTAGATCGTTGACAATGTGATGTATTTACGTGCCTGACAGGTTAAGAAAATGATGCCTCTCAACACCACGTGACACCAGATTTGTGGGAAAACTACAGAAAGCTGCGTTAAGAAATCGTCCGCAAAAATCCCGAGCGCATCGCGAATCGCACCCCTTTTCTGGGTGACCACTCTCTTGGCAATGCCATCTCTGTGGCAATACGTAACCCCAACACGGTACGCTTTTGAGTCATAGAGTTTCTCAAGGCAGAACTGCTGACAGGTGAATTACCGCCAGGCATCAAACAAGAGTCTCTGCCTGCATCTTCAAGAGGAAAATTGGTGGCGTCATTTTCCAATCGTGACAGAGTGTTCGTGTTATAATGGATAGGATGCGTTCTTGAAGCTTGTCCGCTAAGCAATACATCCGTTAAGAGAGGTCATTATGACATGGTTCATTATAACTGTACAGTATTTATTGAACGACTACTATAATAATACTATACTACTAATCATAATAATAATGCAGTATAATAGTAAAGATAATACCCTATGTTTATAGACAATGTATCGTTCACATGAGCCTTGGGAGTGTAGTGCACGTGCTATACATACAATTATAGAATATTTATTCATGAATATTTTTTTCTTGTCCGTGAAACGAAAATTCCTTGGCCGAGTCTTTGTTAAAAGAGCTATGCCTGTATTTCATCTGCGTGGAATATGGTAAAAAGATAAATTAATTTGTTTTTTTATTACTGATCCCATCTATTTGATGATGATGTCCACTTATATTCAATTTAACTCGGAAGCGTTCAACTATTGAGACGTTACCTATCAATCGTGATATATAGAACATTATCGTCATCTGAGATTATATTTTTCTTTTGTTTATTCAACGAAAACCATGTAGAGAGTTCATCCACTTCGTACCTCAAGGCACTCGACAAGCTATCATTTATGATTTTCAAGTCTTTTTCGGTTTCGTGCTCGCCTTTGTCATTTGAACATTCAATCACTTTGTTGAAATGTTCTCTGATTTCGTTCTCATTTTCCATTGGTTCTAGCAGAGTTTTGTGCGGTCAGTGTTTTGTTTGATAATAAAAAAAAAATATTCTTCACGTCGCCTTTGTCGTGGTATAGATCTGTATAGCCCTCCGATGTGTTTTCGGATGTGCTGCGTGTCCGAAAGTGCTACGTTCGATTTTTACAAATAATTTGGTGATGCTGCTCCTGTACATCCTCAACGGTGCAAAATCACAAATAACAAAAAAAACTCAAGTCTTTCGTCTATAGCACTGTGGCCCTTAAAGAAAATGTTTAGAAGTGGTGGGGTTTGTTTGGACGATGGCCCTTTATCATTAATGCGCTATGAAGAAGGACCACTGCCCGAAGTGTCGCCTATTAAATATTTTTCCTTGTAAGGCCACAGTATTATTGACGTTTTGTTCTATGTACTTTACAGTTTGTTTTCTTGTTTGCTCGCCTTTCAGCGCACAGTTCATTACACTGATTGTCATATCAACAGTTGTAGTCCTGACCTCCTGTCCATCAGTGTGTTTCTCTAGAGGACCAAATCTGTTCCTTGCTACCAGTCTAAATTTAACAAACCTTCTAAACTGGATCTTTTTGTTTGTTAGCTATTTTGGTTTTGTTTATCCTCTGGCAATGTCAATGTGTCACTAGCATCAGACAAACCTGTAATCACTTCCCGTGCTATATTTTGAAGACACTGCCGACATTCTGTGGTTTATCCGTCAGTGTAATTATTTTTTATTCCATCTGGGCTCCACCATGTTTATACAAAAATGTTCCTGATCTTCATTGCCATGTTGTGAAGTCTATTGAAATTGTCTTCACCCGTTCTTCTTCCCTATGCCGCATGCACAGAAAAAATCCTTGCAATCTTTACGGTGAAGGCTCCTGTTGTGATGTTGCAATGTCACTTAGAAGCTTGTTAATCGCTGCACGTATTTGGTCGGTGCTTTCATGTCTTCATTTTTTGTTGATGGTGCATATATTTCATCTATCTTCAACTCATAGAACATTCGAGACCGTTAGATTTAGTTGAGAAACTTTCCCCAAAGTACTTTCAAATTCTGAAAAGTACTAAGAATATTATTCGACTATAGTTACTGTCATCTTTTTCTCTATGGTAGCAATGATTTCCACCATTTAAATTTACGGAGTCCTCTTATTTGATTTTGACCTTGCTGAATCCAATGAGGGCGGCACGGTGGCGTGGTGGGTAGCGCTGCCGCCTCCCAGCAAGAAGTCCCCAAGTTCGAATCCCGGCTCGGGGGCCTTTCTGTGTTGAGTTTGCATGTTCTCCCAATGTTCACGTGGGTTTTCGTCGGGCACTCCGGGTTCCTCCCACAGTCCAAAAACATGCTGCTGCATAGATTAATTGCCCCGCTGACTAAATGGGCTCCGGTGCCCTGTGATGGACTGGCGTCCAATTATTGGTATAGCCCTGGCTGGTGCCCGTGTCTGCCAGGTTAGGCTCCGGCCCACCACGACCCTGGACATGATTACGCGCTTTCTGACAATGAATTAATGAATTAATCCAATGATGGTCAAATGTATTTCTGCCATTGCTGTCTGCCATTTTGACAAGGCTCAATATGCCCGCGTAAGAGTGTGGTACGTGGCAATGTTGAAAGCCAGAAGACGTTGTCTAAGTACGCCATGCATTGTAATACACCCTGCTCCTTCACCTTCCCAGCAAATCCCCCCACTGGTGGATGGATCCATTGGCCACTGGGAACTGCGGATTGTGGTTTCAGGCATACCAGTCTTGGGGGATGTTTGACCTTATTTTTACAGTGACCCAGTGGAAGTCGGTGTTTAAAAAAAATCACGTGTTATATAAAGTTCACGTTATTTTTTCCATTTTTAACCGTGTTAAAAAAAATGAGTGTTATGTAACGTGAAGGGACAGATAAGCTATCCCGAGGGCATTTAGCGATAATAATAATAAAAGTGCTGAATGCGGAGCAGTTGCTGGGGTGGGTTTCTTAGGTATGGCCAAGGCAATGTGGACGTTTGTATATATAAAGCAACCAACGTTGCTTTATACTATAGAACTTTTTTTTATCCACAGGCATATTAACCGTGGATCTGTAAGGTTCATTAAAAACACTCATGTTATCCGTGCCCCCTTTCTATGTATTACCTGCAATTATACATGGATTTTCCCATCCTGGATTGAGGAACGACTTCCGAATATCCGCAGTTTTCACAGGTAAGTGGTGTCGCAAGGCAGATTCATCTTATTGGTGCCATTAATCCATGGGTCCTCTTTCCCACCATGCAATTCTGAATATTACATCACTCAACTTAGCCGCCATGTTATATTTTTTTAACAAAATTGAATACATTCAAGGATAACATTGCTGATAATAGGCTCCACAAAGGTCTACTGAATGTATATTTAACCCTCCAACACGCATAAAATGTATTTACAGAGAATATTCCTTCATATGATTTTACAATTCTGATAACGAAGTAAACGTTTTAGCAAAAATATCTGCAAAGATAACCTGAAGTGAGAATTACTTTCCATAGCTGTTGTTTTGGGATTTCCGTGCCGAGTATTCCTTCTCTCTCCTTCGCGATATGTTGCATCCCACGCTGGAGGCCTTCGAGTGTTTTCTGAATTCAGCTGAACGTGTTGGGTCCCGGTGCCCTGTGATGGATTGGCGTCCCATCATGGGTATAGCCCTGCCTTGCGCCCTGTGTCTGCCGGGATAGGATCCGGCTCACCACAGTCCTGTACAGCATTAAGCGGTTTCTGACACTGAATGAATGATGGTTGCTTTTCAGAGCTGTTCTTTTGGGACAGCCGTGTCGAGCGATCTCCCTCTCTCCCTCACGACGTTTTGCCTCCCACGTTGGAACATCGCTCGACACGGCTATCCCAAAAGAACAGCTCTGAAGAGCAACCATCATCAATTGAACCGTGAAAACCTACATGGGTACAATGAATGAATGAATGGTTCGCCATGTCTCTCCCCCCGTGTTCTTTAGAGTGCTTTGAACTTTTCCCCGTTTGGCTTTGCTATTGCCCTCTGGAGTCTATTGGCTCTTACACCCCTTCTGTCTGCCAAGGCTGCAAACACAACGAGGTGTAACTGCATGCAATCCAGCAGTTGTGACGAAGATTATATCGGTAAAACTGGCAGAACGAGGCTGCAATAAGAAAGGACACGAGGCTGAAGTATGTTTATGACATGCAGAGAAATCTGCAACGGTGGCTCACACTGAGGATAAACAACACACAATCGATTTTAACAATGTGCGTGTGTTGGCTGCAATCCGCCACAAAAGCCTCAAGATTGATGCGTGAAGCTAAATAAAGTTACAAGATGCAAAAAATGGAGGAATTACAAACAATACATGAAAAAAAACCGAGTCCAACGTGGAAACAGTTTTAAAATTAATTGCAGATAACATTAGCCGGATTTTATAAAATAATTGCAGTCAACAGTTAACAGACTAAAGACGCAACCAATAGCAGCCTTGTAATAACACGACCAGACTGATAAGACTTCAAAGTACTTTGAAGAATACAGGAAGCGCAACAGGAGAGTTATTGTATGGTTAACAGAGATCACAGGGGGCGAAAGAAGCAATAGACTCCAGCCAGACGGGAAAAGTTCAAAACACTGAAGAACATGAGCGTAGGGGGACCAGTGACAAGATAAGGTGTGGCAAAGATCACAGAAATAAAGGATAAACAATGGACTGCTTTTAGCATCTGAGCGACACAGATGTCACATTCTCAGTGCATTGCTGATATATAGAGAGCACGACACGTTCAGCTGATCTCACAAAACGCCTGAAGATGCCTCCGGCGAGGGAGGCGAAACGTCGCGAAGGAGAGAAAAGGAACACTCGACACGGCTATCACTAAAGAACAGCTATGGAAAGCAATTGTCATACATCAAGCTGTGAAAACCTACATCAGTATAACTTTTCAAAGACAATCGACCCCTGAATCAAAGACGGGACCTATTTGTTGTGAGCCAATTAGCTACTCTTTCACTGCACCACCGTGCCGGCCCGTATGAACTGATATTTAACTAATGTAAAAAAAAAGGTTTTACCCTTTCTGGAAATACGTTTTAAGATCTTCAAACACGAGACACCTTTCACAACGTATCAATACTTAATTATTGGCATTAAGTTACATTCTAGGAGGAATACATTATAATCCACAATTCAAGCACGGTGTCGCGATGCTGAGCCGTGGCTTCGCAGCTCCACGTTTGCACCGACGATTCGCCGACAAAAACACGACCACAATGCCATGCTGCCACTGCTAAATGAACAGTCCTACTTCGCAAAGCTCACCGTGAGTTGCTGGCAGTTAAACAGAACCACCGTTCAAAAGGGGAATAAAATTATTGCCCACATGCGCGGATTCTGTCACGCTTTGCAGCGTGCGTTTTCCCCCGTTCGGAAATACTGAATAGGTGATGTTACTTTTCAAGCGGTGCGACGTGATGCGTCACGCGGAATGTGATGACCATCGTGCTTCGAAGAATCGCAAAGAAGAAGAAGATCAGGAGAGGAGAGAGAAGGAGCACAAGTGTTTTCCTTTTAGCGCTGGTGTTTCATATATTTGGCCAACCCTCTGCTCAGTTCGGCCAGTTTTATACAGTCAGGTCCAGATTGCAACACAGGCAAACAAACCTCTTTTAACGAAGAACTCGGCCAAGGAATTTTCGTTTCACGGATAAGAAAAAAAAATATTCATTAATAAGTAGTATAGCACCGGCACTGCACTCCCAAGGTTCCTGTGAACCATACACATGCTTATGGGATTATTGTTACTATCATACTCCATTACTAGTAGTAGTACAGTATTATTATAGTGTTAATTTAATAAATACAATATAGTTATGATGAACCATGTTATAATAATGACCTCTCTTAACGGATATATCGATTAGCGGACAATCCTCAATAACGCATCCTATTCCGTTAATCGATACATTAAATTATAATCGTATAATTTCCATGCACACCCCCACCCCAACCCGTTTTATGCAGGGGACAATCACAAAATGAAGCCCTTCAACCTTTGCTCTGAAGCATAAACGAATACTTGGAAAATTATACATTTCTATTACGTGGCATTCAAATGCATCTTATGTCCTGACTTTATGACGTAGATCAGAGCCTTAACCATACAGATTAATTGGGCATATGTGAATGTTTTTGTACGCTAATTAACCATTAAGCTAATAAACTACACAGTCATTATCGCACCTATCTTAGTGCAGGTGATGAAACTCTAATAAACTAAATATATATTTACTCAGCCAAGCCAATGGCTTTTGTACTGAAACATCTGTGCCTCATTTTGCGATTTGCTTCCGTCTATTCATTATTTTTTTACCTTTCAATGTGTATACAAAAGGCTTTTTTTCAGCGAGACTCATTCTCTTGCTACATCCCCTCTAGCTAATAAAGGAATTTTTACATGAAAGTGGCAAATTGTTATTCATTGCACAGTTTCTCAGAGCAGGAGGTAAAAAAAAAGCAGATTCATAGCTGAATGTTCGAGAAAAAGATGGCTAGCTTGTGTGAGCCGTTCAGAATTAAGAAACATATTTCCGATGTGTATCAGTTTGTATCGGTTTGTACCGCGAGCAGTGTTATTCCGAACAATGTCCAGGTATTAATTTATCTCCCAAAGGAGCTCCCAGCTCATAAGGCGAAACGTCAGACATCGTGGCGAACGACGCGCGGTACAACCCGAAAACACATTGGCGCGCTGCGGGGCACAACCGCAAAAAACCCTCCGCAGTCGTAACGAAGAGATGCATTACGCTAATAATATAATTTTCTCTGTAACTACGTTAGAAAATTCAGAGAATTCCACCAATGTTTTGGAATTAGGTTGAAATGGGGGGCATCAATCTTACAAGGGGACATTTGGTACAGAGCCGGGTGCTGTTAGGTTACCTTGGCCGAGGGGGAGTGCAATCTGCTGTTGGTGGCCGTGGGCAGGAGGTTAATGCATGGAATTGATCTGCTGGTTGTGTGCCGCACATGTATCTCCGTTTATAGGAGCAGACTCCTGCTGGGGATAAGGTTTTAGTAATTGATCGGCAGTCAGCCCTGGAACGTCGCTGAGAGAGGGAGAGACCAAGCTGAGTTACCGCAGCACGTGGCATTTCGAGAATTTAAAATGTTCCTGCCACTCAAAACGCCTGCCTTCATGTGACAAGAGCCCCAACTTCCAGACCATCTTCCTCCACTGATCGTGTTACCACCTGCGGTAAATACATTGCAGTAAATGCTCTCAAAGCCTGCACATGCTAGACAAAACAACAAACGCCTCCGTTTACTGTTTATACACGTCAGTTTGGGCCTCACAAACGTTACTGATTATCAATAAAGACTGGTCTCGAAGTGTTTGGTAGAATTCGCAAAGCAGAGCTGAAAGACAACGATGTCCAGAGGCTGACCGTCGTGCTTCGAAGAATCGCAAAGAAGAAGAATAAAGACTGGTACATATTGCTGCTGGATTTAAACAGTTGTTTACATGTAATAGCATACACAGTCCTATGTGTAAGACCCTCCAAGAAAGGGTGGTGTCAGGAAGGGTATCCCGCTGTAAAAATCCGCTCCAATTCCCCCACCATTCAGGGGCGACCTGGGTCAACTTGGAAGCTGGCAGTTTAAACTAGAAACAACAACGTAATGTGGTCATGTTTTACACAGACTTATTCTGGTAAATCACTTTTTTTGCACAGACAATGATCGCTCCCATCCCCCGACTCCCCGTGCATAGCCAATACAGACTGTTAAGAAAAGTGTTGTTCGCAAGTACCTATTAAGGCCGGCACAGCACACAAGGGGGTGATAGTGGCAGGCATCACGTCTGGTTGCCTTTGTCTCCCCATTGCTGATGGGGTTTTTTTAAAGTCACTATTTGAAATTGTTTCAGAAAAAAGCCATAAAGCCACGCTTAATAAAATGCAATTGACAGGTCGTTTATTACACGATTTGTATTTTTTTTTTTGCCAAATGCTGTGCAATGTTTACCGAGGGAACAATAAGTTTCTGGTCGGTCTCATTGATCAGTTGTTCTTGTCGACACTCCGCCTGATTGATGGAGGTGATCAAATAACAGGTGGAAATGAAAGTTATAACTGGCAGCGAAATGATATACCATTATCATTAATGGATAAACACGTAGTTGTTGCATCGAATAAGTGGCTGATTGATGTGTATTTGTACTGACGTGGCATCAATTTAAACCCGCTGGCTGAATACAGCGTCTATCGACATGCATCATCACTGCCCTTCAAACGAAGCCAGAGGTCTGTCACATGGCACGTCACGATGATGTGTGGAACTGTGATGATGTACTTGAGCCCAACTGACCATCTCGGCACAACAGGGCCTGTGTACAGTTTGCCATGACGACACCCACCAGTTATGACCATAAAACACCAAAGACGTCTTCTGGCAGTAAACAACGGTAAAACGTCACTTAATTCCGTGATTTACCAAACTTAAAGTCCGTCTTTTGAAAAGCAAAGACTTGTGGTAGAAACAAAAGCGTGAGGAATAGCAATGGGATTAAAAAAATAACAATCAACAGGTTTGAATACGCCAAAATAATTACAAGGATTTATTTTTGTACCGTCACTGCGCGGGAAAGGACGTTCTTTGCGAGTTTGAAAAAAAAACACCAGCTATTATTTGTAATTAACACGGGATTCATTGTGCGAGTTTACTGACGCTGAAAATCGATTTCTAAAATTATGAACAGGACAAGCTGCAGAAATAACAACTGGTGCAACAAAGACAATAAGCCCGAGAAGGAACAAAAGGTCAGTGCCAGGCGTTGCATTGTGTGTATTATACAGCAGGTCACTAAATGGCTAATGTAATGATAGCATCAGAATACACCCTTGAAATCGGTTGATGTGTACCGTATTGTGTAACCTCTTTGCCGTACTTAGCCACATAGTGTGCGGATGCACATTGTAACTATGAACGGGATCAAGCTTGTCTGTATACTATACATTTATAGTGACCAGATTCATAGCGAAGTCTCCAGTACGATCATACAACGCCCATGCCTCGGATCACGTGGGAGAGGCCTTTATACAAATGTGGATATACAAAGGGCTACATTTTTGTTTTATTATAACCCGATTCATTGTTGGTGAGGCTGTGGAGCGGCTTTCGCGATCATTGGTTCTCGCTTGATATCTGAATGAATACGCAAGGTCTGACACGCTGCGGTGTACACATGACCTTGAATTCAGACTTCAGATTTTGTTGGATATTATGTGCTCGGATTTTCAATTTCAAACTGTGCGGTTTGACCGTGAACTATATGTAGTGGGAAATGCGTATACTTCGCGCTACGCATGTTGGGACGAATAGAGAAAATCGTTTATATTCTGCAGTCCCATGTGCTTTGGGGCATGCACAGAGACCGTTAAACTCACTATAGAATGTCCAGTCCAGTTGATGTTTAGTTTTGCTCCTGCCATATGTGCATAATATAGCAAGCATCCTTTAGTTTACCGGGAGATGAAATATAGACCGGGCGGCACGGTGGCGCGGTGAGTAGCGCTGCCGCCTCACAGCAAGAAGTCACGAGGTTCGAATCCCGGCTCGGGGCCTTTCTGTGTGGAGTTTGCATGTTCTCCACGTGTCCACGTGGGTTTTTCACGGGGCACGCCGGTTTCCTCCCACAGTCCAAATATATGCTGCCGTATAGGTTAATTGGCCTGCTGACTAAATTTGCCCTCGGTGCCCTGTGATGGACTGGCGTCCCATCCTGGGTATAGCCCTGCCTTGCGCCCTGTGTCTGTCGGGATATGCTCCGGCTCACCGCGACCCTGTACAGGATTAAGCGGTTTCTGACAATCGGGAGACCATGCAAACTCCACCCATAAAGGTCACCCGAGCCGGGATTCGAACTCGGGTAACGTCTTACTGCGAGGCGGCAGCGCTACCCACCGTGCCGCCGTGACAAATCACTAAACAACGTCTCACTGGCGACAGCTGCCAGTCAGTCCTATTAACCGGATTGTAAGGAATTAGAGGGGGCTGAACGCACCAGGTCGAGCATGCAGCTCTGCATGTAATCTCCACGGCAACGGCTCTTGGCTGATTTGCAACCGGTGCCTCTCTTGCTCCTCGCAATGTTTGACAAGTGCTTTTTGTTGGAGGATTATATTTGTTTGCTCCCATTAACAAACACATCAGGTGAGCGTCAAAGACTCTCCTAATGCTGTTAACCGTAGCTATAATGAGCTTTGGACGTGCTCAACGCTGTGGCGCCAGAGATAGACATCGTTACACAATTATTATTTCTTTTTAAGTGGAAAAAACAATGTAGGGGGAGGGTTTCTTTAAAACTACCATCCCACAAATGGTATGCTTCACATACGATCAGAACGCACTGCAAAGACAAAGACCACCCCCCCCATATAGCCTTAACATACTGTAAGGTCAAGTGCCGTTAGCGAGCGCCTATGAAAGCCAACACGGCACACGAGGGGGTTCGGTGCCCAGCATCATGCCTGGCCGCTTTTCTCTCCCTAGTGGCGATGTTTACGCACCGCAGTAGGTACTCATTGACATGCGGCACTTTCAGAGTTTTTATTTGTTGTTATTATTTTTCAGAGCCATTTTCCACCACTAAAAGAGGGAATACGTTGACGCGCGCAGTTGTAGCAAATATACTGGTGATGCTTCTGTAATATAAATAGGACAGTTTTTCATTTTAAAAAAACACACACACACACCAACTGCTTCGCAGTGTGCAGTGCGTTACCTTACTGGCATTGTCACAACATTCATTCATTATCAGTATCCGCATAATCCTGCAGAATGTCTTGGTGACCCGGAGCGTCTCTCAGCAGACACAGGGCGCACAGCAGAGCGATACTGTAGCCAAGATAGGACGCCAGAACATTACAGGGCACCAGCAGCAATTTAGGCAGGGCAATTAACTTAAGCAGCATGTCTTTGTACTATGGGAGGAAACCGGAGTAGCCGGCGAAAAACACGCGGACACAAGGAGAATATGAAAACTCCGCACAGAACGGCACCCAAGCCAGGAATCAAACCCAGGATCTTTTTTGTATCCCATCTTCCGAACTCTAGGAAATGTTGTTAATGGGTAAACTGATAGACAGAATATATATTTTCTTTAAGGACAGTCTGTTTGAGTTACGTGTCATTACTGTAGCATTGTTTTTTTTCACAAACATGCAATCAAAATAATGATTTTACATTTAGAACAAAAATCACAGTTCACAATCCAAGCGAGAATGCTATCCATTCTTACACAAAACAGCTTATTGTTGCTAAAGAGCCATCAAATGACATTTAATTGGACGAAATAAAAGAAAGTCACGCACCAGATTGAAGTCGCAACAAAGCCTCAGCAAGTCTGCCACCAATATTGCAAAACGTAATTTCTGAACGCAAGAGAATGTAAAACAGTACTTCGCACCACGTTGTATTTATAGATTTTTCAGAGTGGGCCAACCCCACCATTCACGTGCTGATAGATGAAAACGGCAGTGGTTTAATTGCAGACAATTTTTTAATCCTCGGTGAAAATTTACTATTTACTGCTATTGGATAAGCCCCAGGTGCCAGTACTCTGCTCTGGAGCGGAATGCATAATATTGTTTTCTCAAGACGGCAGCAGGTTCTTGTTTCCACTCTCCTCATTCCACCAGCCATGTCTCTGACAGCAGCTTCGTCAGCCTGCTATGGTGCAGGATGCTTGGAGCCGATGGACGTTCACACGATTCCTTGAAAGCTCATGAGTTTAAGTAGAAACTATAACGAAATGATGGTTGCCCTTCAGAACTGTTCTTTCGGGATAGCCGTGTCGCTTTCAATGTGGGAGGTGAAACGTCGCGAAAGAGGGACATCGCTCGACACTGCTATTCCAAAAGAACAGTTCTGAAGAGCAACCATCATGAACCGAGCCGTGAAAGGCTACATCAGTTTATAACGATTTGACCGCCTAATTTTGTTTTATAGTGTAGCGTCTTACTTTGTTCTTCCACAGAATCGATGCTTGAAAATGTCAAATTGTGCAGTCCACACAAGCACCTAAACTTATTAAATAAAGCGTTTTGTTCACTGAGTTTGAATTAACATAGGTTCAACCACGGGTCTAACGAGTACCTAATGGTAAAGAACTTTAACAATTTGCCACTCTTTTTGACACGCTGGCCAAACTGTCTTTACTGCTTCAAGACAAATCACAACAATGCACGCGTGTTGGGTAGACCATTAGTCTATTATTCATCGTCCGAATGCATACATGATATATCAGTGTCCAGTTACATTTTGCGAGCTATCTGGTGAGAGCCATTAATCTTACTAAACGTAGTCGTGAATGCAAATGCAGTGTTTTGTACATTCTTTATACATCCGCAGGTTAGTGTTGTTATGAAGTACAATCAAGATATACTGTGTTTTCAAGCCAAGTCGAGGTTGCGAAGGTGTGGACCTATGGAGATGAACAGCACTCCGCTAACCTTTTTTGCTGAACGTGTCACCCTCTCACAGGAACTTGACCTCTATACAAATTGGTTCTTCCTGAATCTAGCTGCCTTAAACATTCGCGGAGCAATCCGCACAAACCTCTGCACAGTTCATGGAAATGGCATTTTACAAATAATTTTAGACGACTCCACAATGCCAAAGATCGTGTGCTTAGTTTTGCTTACTTTACACGACCACTGTAGAGTCACCAAATCTATTCGACAGCTACTATTTTCATCTGCTGTGGTTCTTATGTCAGTTGCCGATTAATGGCTTTGGCATGAAATCAAAATGTATCTCGCAAAAATATGAACCCATATTATTGTGACACCACTGGCAGTGGTGGTGTGCAGTGAGTAGCGCTGCCGCCTCACAGCAAAAAGTGCCTGGGTTCGTATCCCGGCTCGGGTGCCTTTCTGTGTGGAGTTTGCATGTTCTCCCCGTGTCCGCGTGGGTTTTCGCCGAGCACTCCGGTTTTACCCCACAGTACAAAGCCTGCTGACTAAATTGCCCCCGGTGCCCTGTGATGGACTGGCGTCCCATCCTGGAAATAACCTTGCCTTGCGCCCTGTGTCTGCTGGGATAGGATCTGGCTTACCGCAACCCTGTACAGGATTACGCGGTTTCTGGCAATGAATAAAACAAAACATCGTGGCCATGTGAGGTTAACTATATGGCATTTACATCGTCCTCATGTGAGCGATATCTGGGAATCGTGCTGTGACCAGGCTAGCCTGGAGCTGTGCTCCAGATCTGTCTATCCCCGACAAGGCCCACTTTTGACAGAATACTTTACAATTATAGTACAGCACCGCGCATACATACAACTCACCGCGGAATGTGGGTTGGGCCGATATGTGAAAATATCGGATATGTGTGAACGTAAATTGAAAGTGACAGTTTCACGAAAATAGGTTATTGGACAAAAATGAAGCACAAACTGCTTTAAACATCGCGTGGGGAGGGGTAGCAAACGCTTGACTGTCAGCTAATGTACACGAGATTAAGAATACATTCCTGTACAGGATCTATAACGATGGTCACACCATGCAAAAATACTGCACCCGGGTGAGGGTGGAAATTCGACGTTATACAGTACTCATCCACTCATCCAAGCGAGCCAGGGAGGCTCAATTTGGGAAGCAAACTACTGCCCCTTACAGCCACGCTGACCTCTGCAAGAGTGCTCACGTCATGGGATCTGCAGAGAATTGACATTTGCATGGCGTGATTTCGATCACCTCACTCGGCTACGCGACGGCGCTGTAAAGTTACGACATAGATTTGTTTTTATTATCTGTTATTGTCATTGTGTTCTGCCTCTACACTTCGTACTGCCGGGCAAAGGCCTCCGCCATTTTCATCCATTCCTTCCTCAGTTGTTCCTGTTCAATCAGTGACCTCTGAACTCTTGGAATGCATGTACATTCGCATGTTTACATACGTGTTAACAAATCACACATCGGCTCGCGT
Source organism: Geotria australis (assembly GCA_036362915.1). Classification (NCBI taxonomy): domain Eukaryota; kingdom Metazoa; phylum Chordata; class Hyperoartia; order Petromyzontiformes; family Geotriidae; genus Geotria; species Geotria australis. The sequence goes on from JAZEWU010000010.1 coordinate 2,221,406, forward strand.
GCAGGTGGATTGCTGAATGGCTGGTCGGAGGGAGGTGACGGTGGCTATGGAAGGGCGTCGACATGGCTGATGAGGGTCAGGAACGTGGCAACAGTTGGTAACACTTGTGCTTCACCGCGAGAAATTCCCTGGATTGGATTCCAGACTCGGCTATTTGTATGTTCCCCCTCTGTTCCTTATGTGCTCGCTCTGGGTTCTCTTAGGTTGCTTCCCATACTTAAACACATACCATGTAATTGGTGATAGCCAATCATTACAAAAAGCAAGACCCTATTGAAAATGTAGGTTCCTGACCCAGTGTTGTTTTTCTGGATAATTGCCGCGGTATATTCACCATTTTCTATATACGTGCCATATATTCTCTGACTTTTGGGCGCAGTGGAAAAAAATCCCAATACACTAAGGGTGCCGTGAACCGAGTCAGTATGGGGAACCCACTGATCGATGTGGTGGTGTTTATTCACAAGCCTTGCCTCGCCAGCAGAGCGACCCGTTATCCGAGCCCCCCCCCCACAAATCCCCCATTGTGGGCGGCGACCTCGGGGCCCCGCCTCCACTTTGGCTCCGCCCCCGGTCCCACCCCTTGGCGTGGCCCCGCCTCTCGCACAGTCACAACAAACCTATCCGCTGTGTGTTGACCTGTAAAGGTCATCGGGTGACCGTTCCACGGTTTGGATGTTCAACGCCGCCTCGAGTTGCCTTGCTCACGGCAGAGGCACTACCACGCCCGGAAAATGTCTGCAGTTTTTGCACATTTGACATCTCGCTTGCAGCCCTCCACGCATTCTCTCAGCTCTCCCCTCCACCGTGATCTCTCTACTCCGGCAACTCAGAGTTACAAACCAGAGCGTGCCGTTTGTACCTGCATTGCGTAAAGCGAATGCGGTTGCATTTAGAAACTACTACGTGAGTCTAAATGGTGTTGTCTAATTGCGTGATTGGGGTTTGAAGAGCGTTTATAAAGCCCCCATTACAGAATGTACATTTCCAATAGCAATCAGTAAAAACAACTATTTAAAGCATTTAAATTGGCAGCTTGTGGAGGGACATTTTGAAAATAATTAAGCGGAAACAAACGTTTTGATTGAAATAAAAATAGACGAGGTTTATTTATGTAGTTTAAACCGAATAATTTGTCAAGGAAAATGAATGCTATTCAAGTTTATATAACATGCACTTGCTTATAAGTCCGTACTAAAGCTGCCATAGCTGCTGCCAATGTGCACAACAAAAATTGATCGGCTGATATTTTCCAATAACATTAGGCGAGGTATATTGTTATGAAATGTTATGGTTGTTTTTCAAAGCGGTTCTTTCGGGATAGCCGTATCGTGCGCTGTTCCTCTCTCTCTCTCTTGTGACGTTTTGTCTCTCACGTAGGAGGAGGCGAAACGTCGCGAGGGAGAGGGAGAGCACTCAACACAGTAATCCCGAAAGAACAGCTTTGAAAAGCAACCATCATGAATCGAGCCGTGAAAACCTACATCAGTACACTATGAAGTTTGTAATAGTGTCACATTGATACAGTGTGTGTGTGTGGTTGCACCATGGGTTGCACATTGAGTTATAGCCGGATTTTCTTCACTGCAACCGCCAATTGATTGCAAAAATGCAATGGAAATTGTAGCCAAGCAGGACGTTCTGTCCTATCAAAAATTTTTGTTCCATTTCTTGAACATCTAAAACGTCTTCCTACTTCGACGTACTCAAAGTTAAATGCTGAATTTCAGCCACTTAAACGCTAGCAAAGAAAAGAACGAACATTTTATTCGAGCGTGATGATTGTTTTAAACTGCATATCTATGGCCACAATGACCACCCGTGAGTTGTGTAAAAAAATATTTCAATCTGGAGGTATCACACCCTTGCACATTCTCATTTGGCCACTGAATGTGAGTGGTTATTTTAAACCAGTCTTTTTGGATTTTTTTTTAGAACAACAACGCGTAGGTTTCCGCAGCCAACATTGTGAGTCGTAAATTTATTTTCGGTGAGGCTATAATTTTGTGTAGTAAAAATCCTCCGACTACCCACACGGCTAAACAAATTAAATGTTACGTGTACATTTATTTAACGAACCGATTACAGTTTCAGCTCACCATTAATTATTTTTGGTCCGATCATTATGTGGTCTCGCCCAAACATTTGTTATGAATCACGTTCGTGAATACCTTAGCGTTTCATCACGATAACGTCCACATTAATTATATTTTTCTTCGTCTTTATTGGAGCGCAAATGCAACTGGAATGTTTATGTCGAGTAGTGAAACCCCCTGCACAGGTTTTGCCATAACTAGAACATAAATACAGTTTTACAGGAAAAGAACACAGATAACAAGATAGTAGTTACACATGAATATTAAAGAACAGATAGCCAGTTTGGGCTTTCAATCACATTGCTAGCATCTTGCTATTGTTAAACTTCAGGCAAAATGTATTCTGTCACGAACTCGCATTACGGATTATCTGTCACGAAATCGCAGTGTTCTCTCGCATTGTTTATTCACGGCACCACCGTGCTGGACTGATAACGATTTATTGCCACCTCATGGTGTGTATGTGGAGGGACATACCAATATATTTAATATGTTGCAAACCATAATACCACCCTACCGTTGGTTGTGTTGCAGAAAATAATAAATACTATTAGAGTTTGCTTTGTCAAGGGATTTAAATTAACTCCCAAAACGCCTTTGCAGGGAGGGCAGTGGTGGTGATGGCCTAATAGTGAGTGAACTGTACTCTAGATAAACCTGGTGACTTGAGTTTGAATATCTTGACCATGGCTAACAGTGGGCGAGTGATATCTGCATCTGTTTGGGCTCTCCCACACCCCCTTCGTTATATCCGTCCACCCATTGTCAGAAACCGATTCATCCTATACAAGGTTGCGGTGAGCCGGAGCCTATCCCGGCAGACACAGGGCGCAAGGCAGGGGTATACCGAGAATGGGACGCCAGTCCATCACAGGGCACCGGGGACAAACGTAGTCCACTCACCGTGCCACCGTTCCCCCAGCAATGAAATTAAGTCTTATTGTAAAAAAAAAATGTCGCTGTGGATTAAAGGGGGGGAGGGAGGGTACGGTAATTACATTTCTTATCGTGTTTAAAAATGTAAGTTGCATTTGGGGCGAGGTGAGGAAGTTAAAGTGCATCGGAGAGGAATGGGTAGCATCGGACGAGGTCGTGGCGATGATGCAGGGTGACGGAGTCAAAGTTCGAGGTTGGGGTTATCGCACGTGGAGATGGGGTTAGCTTTAAGGGGTCATAAGGGTGTTAATCATCAGCGTTGGGGCGAAGCAAGTGCCTGGAGAATTGGGCATGTTATGCATGTATGAATTTAGACGCGTGAAACATTTCCCCTTTTCTGCAACGGCAAAGCGGGTTTCGCCCGGTGCCTGATGCCTTAAGAGCAGCTCTTAAGAGAATGGTGGTCAATGAAGATATGTGTGTGAGCTCTATCAATGAGGGATGTTGCCCCGGTGTGATAGTGAGAATGCCGGAGCAGGTTCCATCTCGCAATGTGGCAATTTATGTTTCTTAAATCTTCTGCCTGCCGCTGTGCACCCAGTCCTATAAATGGGAATACCACAGTTCAATAATCGGCAGGTCATGTGTGGTGGAATAAATTGTGGGTGTGCCAACCTGTTCTCCAGTAATCCACGCCAGCGTGATAAAGTCACAATACTGTCTAGAGAGGGGCTCCGTAGAGCTTCATTTAACGGAGACCCTTCCACCAAAATGCCACGAGCCAGTAATTGGAACGTTGGCCCTTTCCCACCTATTACTATCACGAACGAAGCGGTGCCCGGGTGTTAATGGGAAAGTACTCTTTCCCTTGGATTCCATGCCTTAAGTGTTCCATTTTGGTGACGTTGAACACTCTGGTGCACTTTCTGACTCATTGCGAAAAGGGCATGTGGTCCTCCAGATCTATGAGGTCTGCCATGATTGAAGCATTGAAAAAGATGTTATTTCAGGGGTGTGGAGGCATTGGAACCATCAAAGACACCATGGGGTTTTGATTTGTTGTGGAATTACCAGTTCACGAGTTCATATTGTAACCGCTGCCGAGGTATAAGTGTGAGCGTTTTCAATACATATTTGTACGTCCGGGGAATTCCCAAAGGGTGAGAGCAAAGTCTCACGGTTACCTGGAGGGCATCTGGCACTGTTACTGGAGGATATATTGCTGGGGTGGGAGTTTAGGCTGTGGGCAAGGTAAATGCCGTGGAGGAATGTGAATGAGATGCAGCAGAGGGAAGCTCGTTTTGAATGCTTGCCAAAGTTCAGCTGAAATGCACTTCTATTTGGCATTGCCATAGAGTCTATGCCATAGACGTTTCCTGTGCTTTCTCGGCACCCTTTCCTTCACCAGGCAAGTGTGACTGAGGGAGGTTTTGTTCAAGTAAGACGAAAACACTACTAATAATAATAATCTACTGTTTGTAACACGCGCATTTTCTCCGGGCGCGTTGCACCCGTTGATTCGGAGGCGCGAATCAACGGGTGCTTTGAATCTATAGAATATTAAGTGGTATAAAGCTGTTCTATATAGTCTCTCAATACTGGTAGATGTTCTATTTGCACCTTTCCTATATTGGGAATTCATCTAGAACATTTCTAGTGGTGTGAATCTAGTCCACAGAAAATGTACATCCATATAATCTCTAATCACATGACTCTTACAGTCACAGTGATGCGAACCTATAACATTTATAATGGTGTCAATCAATACAATCTTTAATGATGTTAATCTGCAGCGATATAAATCTATAAAATGTATTGCTGCAATTAGCCATTATAATTTGCACCCCTACCAATTACTCACTGCAGCACATTCTGTTATTTAACGTGATTGATTAAAATTCAAATACCATAATGGCTTCTTTGCTCTCTGTACAAGTAAAGCTATTTATTATTAATTTAGATTTTTCCGGGAAGAAAACACTGCATTTTGTAAATGTTGTATCGATGTAAGTTTTCACGGCTCGATTCATGATGGTTGCTCTTCAGAGCTGTTGTTTCGGGACAGGCCGTGTCGAGCGATCTCCCTCTCTCTTACGACGGTTCGCTTCCCACGTTGGAGGCGAAATATCGCGAGGGAGAGAGGGAAATCGCGTTTGTTAATATTTTCAAGACCGGGTATTGTTTCAAATGTTTAGAGAATATCGACGGGTATACAACACCTACATATATTTTTTCACATGACCTAAACCCTTAAACAGAGCTTTACAGTAGTGTTACTTGAATTGCGCTGTCGTTATAATGCTGAAGATGTCACACTTGTTTGTAATTAAATTATATTACACATATTTTCAACCAAAAAAGTAACCAATTATATATTTACTGAGGAAACATTAATAAATGCGCCTTCATGTTCCTTTCAAATTATTCCAGAATGTTTTTTTTTTTTATGTGGAACATTTTGACCCTGGAATGAAAAGGATCGGAAAGACATTACAGGAACAGAACATAATTCAAACAGAATATTCAATTTTTGGAACGAGAACTGAACGAAACATTTTTGTCAATTGTTACAATTCTAAACCTTTGTATTTCTCGTCAGAACATGTAGCAGCAGCCTCATTTCCAATTCGCATGGATATACTGCGCTGCGTAGCAGGATGGCAGAGTAGTAACAATTTGTGCCTCAGCAACAAGGGCCTGAGTTTAATTCCTGACTGATACCTCTGTGTGGAGTTTGTATAATAACAATAATAAACCATATTTAAAACGCGCACATATTCATTCTTTCTGTGAGGCGCAGATGTTACCAATTCCTGTTGCGCATGGAATTCCTCCATGTTCCCTGGTTTCCTCCTGTAGCTAACAAATAGTGTAACTCACCGGTATTAGCCACACATCTAAATACTGGAAAAATGCCTGCAGATTACTGTACCAATATTGCCGCGTTGTGAAAACTTGGAAGAATTCTCCCAAAACAAAACATTGAAAACACAACGAGGGCCTTCCTAGGTTAGCAAGCATAGTAATATCGATCCAAACATGGGAGTCACAGTTGTACTTTCAGCATGGTTATTATTCAGTGCCAGATATCAAGTGTGCTTGATGGCAAGGTGTTGCTTTATGAAGAAGAGGATTAGTTTACGAGACATACCTAAGATGCCTTCAGGGTCTCAGGGGCCACAGGATTTTTTCCACTACCATATAGATTATGAGACGGATTTGTCTAAAACCCTTCTATAGCATGTATTGGGTTGCTTTCGTAGCCGAAAAATAACCAGAAGTTTGGGAGGTTCGAGGAGGGGGCAGTGGGGTTTAAGTGATATTTGACAACCAAGGGAATTGATGGCTTTACATTTTGATTTGTGTATCAAACAGGGGATCATGGAGAAAAGGTACATGATTTGCGGTAGAGCCGTTATTTTTATTCAATTCACTTGACTCGGCATATAAAGGTTTATAAACTCGTTTGCTTTGTCTTTCACGTTGCTGATTAATGGGATTTGATGACACAAAACAGTGTGCATGGTACATTTGGGTTTTTTTATCGCCCCCTTTCCCAGAGTATTGACACTCGTCGGCTTGTGATAAATCCAACTTAACTTATTTTTAACTTTTATCTCTTGTTGTAACTTTCGGTTTAAAATTCTGATTGACGTTAGCCACACCGATAAGATTGATATCAAATTAAACGTATAATAGATTCAGTAATTCAAATGCTATCTAGTGCAACCTTACAATTGTATACGTTCACATTTTGAATATTCTCATATTTATGTCTATCAAGACATGCTGCATAGGTTAATTAGCCTGCTGACTAAATTGCCCCAGTGCCCTGTGATGGTCTGCTGTCCCCTCCTGGGTATAGCCCTGCCTTGCACCCTGTGTCTACTGGGATAGGCTCCAGCTCATCGCAACCCTGTACAGGATTAAGCGGTTTCTGACAATGACAATAACATTAAGTTTCTTACTACTGCTGAGGCATCGTTCTCTGGTGTAACTTGTTTACCCCTCATCGCTTGACAACTGTTAAAAAGAGCTACATAGCTCAACGGTTCCTTCCAGCTCATAAAAGCTCATCACCCTGTTGATCTATCTACACGTTAAATGGATAGCACAGATGCTGCCGAACGTCCAAAAACTGTGTGAGAGGCAATAGTAATGCCTATAAAGGACCACACTTAATCTGAAAAACCTAGGTGATGTACACGCAGACTGTTCGATAAGGCTGAACTCCAAAACGTCTCAGAAGAACGTATATTCGGTTGGAGTGCCTTTTCTCATTAAGGTTCATTTGTAATTGTGATGCCTAGGCATTGTATGCTTTGTGGTTGCCAAGAGGAGAGACAAATAGAGTTCTCTGGTGGTAGGAGCGTAGAAGAAGGGGGGATAATTGATTTTTAAATCGTTCTTCTTTTCGCCCAAGAGCATAGTTACCACATTTCCATGACCACTGGAAGCTCGCTCGCTCGCTCGCTCAGCGCTCTCATGAAAAGCCTCGCAGGCCAAATACAACATCGACACAAGCCCAGCACCCAGTGCCCTGGACAAGGTTATAAACTCATGACACACGCAGGCAACCACCGAGTCAGGTGGCAACTGTGGTGGAGTGAGCGGCTTGCAGTCGGAAAGGGTCCTAAGTTGGAGCGTTCCAAGTTCAAATCCCGAGCTCATGATCCCCACCACGGCGGTTTCAACCAAGTGTTCTCAACCTTTTCCACCTCGAGGTCCACTTGGCCCACTTGGGTCTGTTCCCCGCGGACCACTCGGTGGCGCTCGCGGCCCACTGATGGGTCGCGACCCACCGGTTGAGAATGCCGGGTTTAAGTGAGCATCACTTTGTGGGAACGTCAACCATGGACTGTCCAATTAATATTCGCGCCTGCCATTGGAACATGGAATTTCCATTAGTGACTCAAGGAGCGACTGTACAGATAAAATGAGCACTGCCTCAATGCTCGTTCGAGTAATACAATTGCTGATTTGAAACAAAATCTGAATAACTGATCGTGCGATCACACGATAAACTGGAAAGGTAGACGTGCGCACCACGATGCAATTCACCCAGATCAACTTCCCGGTCACGCCTGTGTTATAAACACGTACCAAATGTTACCGATTGAATGTCTACTCAAGCTTAACTTGGCGCAACCTAACCCATGCCCACATTAAACTCGATTTTTGTTTTCTTAATATCGTTTTCCAACCAATGCTAAGGAAACTTTAAACAGGTACGAAACAGGAGCCAGAACAAGCGACAGCAATGGTGCATATTGCTCGCCGGCTGTGTGAATGATGAAAGGCTGATGGAAAATAACCACGGGTGTTTAATATGGCACTAATATTTTTGAACAGACTCGAAGTTTATAAGGAGAGGTGGAAGGTGGCACAGCGGAGCCTTGAGCAAGTGCGGTTGTTCAGGCCTCTCCAGTTCCTCCAGTTAGCAAGCAAAGTCTGAGCCAGTCCTTGGCCTCCCCCTTTATCAGTCCAGCCACACGACCCAGTGTTGAAATACTGTTCTGTGATTGAACCACCTCACTCACTGACCGAGGGGTGTGTAAATCGATCGTTGTACAGTACTTATATGGTCTTCTAAACTCGGGTGCCTTTCTGTGTGGCGTTTGAACTTTGTAAAAGGTGTCTGATGTAGGTTTTCATGGCTCGATTCATGATGGTTGCTCTAAACATGCTTCTGTCGTGGGAGGCAGGGAGATCGCTCGACACAGCTATCCCAAAAGAACAGCCCTGAAGAGAAACCATCATTGTATACTGGCAAAAAACGTACACATGGAGTGATATAATAGTTAACAATTTAACAGTGGTCCACCGGACAATATTCAAAAAGGGCTACATAGTGCAACGGTTCCTTCCAGCTTGAATAAAGGCGGCAGTAATAAAATATCGTCTGCATGGTGGCTTTAACTCCAGGGTGGCCCAGATGTCTTGTGAGCCCCATTTAATTGAGCCGTAACATTGTTTTCTGTGCCTCATTAATTTCCGTTTTAAAATAACCCCGACTTTAAATAACCCTGGTGTGAAACCCTACATCAACACAACCCTCACTTATTTTAGATTTCTAAAGTTTATACGTCCGATTTTTATTTTGCTTACAAAACAGTACGCAACCATTGGTATAGAAATATTCAGTTTTGTAGAGTTAACTGGGGGGTCGCACGACATCTGGGGCAGCCTGTATATTCAGACGGGAGTCGAGGTGGAATACAGCGTTTGTTTTTATACAAGTCACATTTTTTTTTAATCTTGTTAGCCACCGTCTTGAAAGACAGTTGAGTGCAGAATAACACTTTGACATTTCAAGCTGTCAACCTGCTCAATAAGCTGCGAGTCCAAAGCCACCGTGACGAGACAGCTTTAGGAGAAGCCAGAGAATAAAATAATGTTCGTCTATTTATCTTTGAGGATTAGTATAGATTATCAAGGTCTTGTAGATGGCTGTTGGAACTCCACGGAATTCATAGACGACATCGGGGCTGCACCATTAGTACAAAAGCGAATGTCAAAATGCAGATGGTACGGGCCCGGATTATTGACAGAGAGTACAGAATAGGGCCAAGCACAGAGCCCTGAAGTAACTCCTTCAGTAATGAGGGTCCTGTCAGATGACGGAGCAGGGATAACCATCGAGTGCAGGCGAGGAAGGCCGTGTGTGGGTGGGTGCGATTCTTGGTTGTGGTGGGATATGAGAGGAGTGGCAGGTTCTTGTACAGGGTGGTTTATTATTATTATTAGAGAAGGCAATATGCCGTGAGCTTGCAAGCTCTGGATGCGGTGTTCCTGCAAATGTCTTTTGACACTGACTTAATCGACCCCTAGCAATGCTACTGTGCGCATTCTTTTCTGTTTTAAAGGACATGTATTCGAGATGGCTGACCCGAGGTCATATACTGTGGAAGAATGGCTTGTAATGAACGTATGGGCTCATTCAAGATCACAAACCAGAAAACTATGAAATGGAGGGGGGGGGTAGTCACAAGACATATGAACCACCCTGTCGTTTGAGGTTGTTATAAGCTGGTGCGAACATCACCTTGGCAAGCTCCACGTTGGCCTTGGCCTCGAAGGGAGTTCAAAAGACGCCCGATGTGTGTCCATGGAGGTGGATGTGGAGACGCGCAGAATGGAGATCTCCTTCTTGACGCTTCCTTGCTGGGACCGGCTCCCCGTGGAGTGGCTTCGTGTGGGATCCATCCTTCACCTTTTAGTTGGCTGTTAGACGATCGCTACACACAACCGGAGAGCTATGCCTCTTAAGTTCCGATCATCGTGCTGTTGGGAGTCATGGTGGTGTAGTCCCGGATAATGAGGAGTTGATCTTGTGGTGACCCCATGGCGCGCTCTCTCTCGCTCATACAGCATACTTCCAGAGTACATTTTGTCGTTAATAAACAGGCTTTATTCATAACTTTCTTCTGACCTTATCAGTGAATGTTGAGACTGACTCGGGTACATTTGAAAGACACACGATTACGTTCCCTAGACACTGCTAACTACACGGTTTAGACGTATGCCCTGTAAGCCAGCGCTTCGCTCGGCTGCAGACACAACCGCAGCTCGCTTGCACACAACAGCGCACATACTCGCGCATACCAAACGCGGGTAGGCTTTCTCGAGGCCTTCTCCACGTGTGTCTGCCCCTTATTGGTTCAGAACGCATACTTTTACCAATCACGGGCTCTATTGTTTAACGTAGCAATTCCCTCCACCCAGAACCGGCTGGGCCGGTTGTTAAGTTCAACAAACACACCTGCAGATTGGGCTCTCGACCAATTAGAGCCCTGTCAATGCAAACGTACGTGCAAGATGCCATCTCGTGCCCAATCAGAGCCGAGCAGCAATGCCTCGGCAAAACTTTGCTGGGAGATTGTATTTGGGGGCCTTAATTGGACACCGGCTGTCTCAGAGCAGTTTCTCAATCCTCGTGGAAAAACCTTCGTGACCTGGCACCTCGTGCCCTACTCTGTGCTGGCGGCAGGCCAGCTCGATGCACACCTGACTGCGCTCTGCTCTACGTGGGGCACTACAGTTAGAATGCGGTGACGTGAGCCTAATGAACACAGATGCCTCATGAGTGGTGAAATCGCAAGGCAACCTTTAGAGAGTTTCTGGGGTATGGTTCCTTAAGAGTGATCTCGAGTGAGGTTGATGGTTTCTTCTCTCCCGACTGACTTGGCGTTGGGCTTGTTGACAGCGGAGTACCCGCCCTCCGGGCGATCTTGTCCCAAGCCTGTAACACGTTCTTCTCACGTCACTATAAAGACAGAAGAATGCTTAAGAGGGTTAATGGTAGTGCAAAAGTGGAAATGTAAAGCTGAAAGTGTTAACATTTCAGAAGGGTAATCAATTATTGGGAACTAAAGCTGGTGTCGTGCAGATAAAATGTGCGCTTATGAAGGATTTGAAACCCGGTACCCTCAAATACATACAAACACTTGCTGCACTATATATAGTGTAAAGCGCCTGGAACTCACAGATTACTCATCATTGAGTATTGTGTTTATGAGAGTAGGTGCTTAGGTTTTCACAGATCGTTCACACTTAGCGTTAGCTGTTGTGGAGGGGCAGTTATGTGCAAAGATTTTGGCCTCTCAAAAACCTTCGTTGTTTTATTTCCTAAACACAATATGAAGGAATGTGGGGTTTTGCAGCAACGGAGATGACAGACGATATCGGCCAGACGACTCAGTGGTAACGCGAAAGGTTACGTATTCAAATCAATCAAAAGGTTTCGAAAGGGTATGAATTCAAATCCTGGTTGGGAGTTGACTCAGCCCTACATCTCTCTGAGGTCAATACAATCAAGTCAGTCAGCCAGTTTTTAATTAAGCTGGAAGGAACCGTTGAGCTGTTTTTAACAGTTGTCCAGCGGGGAGTGATAAGCAAGTTACAACATCTCAGGGCACCGGGTGCAATACTGTCAGAACAATAAACCTAGGCAGCAGCATGTCTTTTGGGCTATGGGGAGCAAACCGGAGTACTTGGCGAAAACCCACACGGTCACGGGGAGAACATGCAAACTGCACACAGAAAGGTACCAGAGCCGAGATTCGAACCCGGCACATTTTTGGCTGTGATGCGGCACCGCTACTCACCGCGCCACCGTGCACACTTGATTTTATTTTTCAAAAAAAACCCTTTTATTATTATATCAAACAAGCGAAGGCAAAGGAGGGAAAGGGAGCGGAATACATGGACGACGGACGGAGGCGAGGGACATGAAGGGGAGAGAAAATGGAGGTGGTCCGTAAAGGACCCCCAGCGGTTTGACTTGACTTTTTGTGAAACAGTGTTACTCTGTCTTTGCTTTTTTGAGAGCTTGTCTTGAGTTTTCAGAGGGCCGTTCTCGGCGAAGCAATATAAGAAAGGCTACAAGCGATTGTGATGGACAAATTATAGATGCTAAGGCTGGTAAGGATGCCCCCGGAAGGCTCCGTCGGGAGGTATTGCAGGGGCGGCCCACTGGGCAGAGACCTAGAGGCCGACCCAGGACACGCTGGAGGGATTATATCCTTCGGCTGGCCTGGGAACGCCTGGGAATTCCCCCCTCAGGAAGAGCTGGAATCTGTTGCTGAGGAAAGGGATGTCTGGTGCACTCTCCTTGGACTGCTGCCACCGCGACCCTCACCAGGACAAGCGGTTTAGAAAATGGATGGATGGATGGAAGGCTGGGGGCTTAAATAAAGAGCTGTGAAAAAAATTGGATGGACTGTTAACCTTAGGGAGTGGACAGATTGCTGTGGCGCATGTGGCAGCCCGGGAGGACGCGTGACCTCTAGGAGCGTGATGTTAGTGGAAAAGCACTGACACTATTTTCTCTGAGACCCAAAGGTTGAAATGAAACTGCGGCTGTTTTGCTGTTGATCCCAACGTGAAAGATCCTACAAATGTCCTTTAAATACCATAATTTACTGTTACATTGCTCTGCATGTTTGCCTGGACCTGTTAGGCAAATGGAATTCTGGCTCTAATCTCTCCTCGGGCAGATTGAGTAGCCTCCAACTCCAGAGGTGAACCAATAAAATTGACATTTCTACACATATGCTCATTTCCAGAGCAGCATAAATGCCTCAGCTAGTTTCTATAGTGCAGTCATTCCATAAATTTAGTTTTTGAACAAATACTGCGGGTTTTTTTTTACATAAAAGTTTTAAATGTTTATATTTTTCGTACGAGCATTGAAAAAGAGGTTCATCAACAGCACAATAATAAACCAACAAACCTGAGTTGGAGTCTTGGCCACATCAGCGATGAGCATAGGTGAAAGTCAGCTAGTCGGGTCCGGTACGGCGTACTGATAAGTGGCCGAAGCATTCAGTACAGTAGAGGTGGGAAGAGGAGTTGCAATACGACCGATGAAAAGTAAATTACCTTCACAACTGGCGGCGAGTGATATCTCAATCAGTCCTGTCCCATCTCCCCTTGCGGTCAATATGGTAAAGCAATCCCAATTACTGACACAGCATGGGGAGGGTTTCACATAGCAGTTGATTGACCAATGATTGTAATGGTTGCTCTTCGGGGCTGTTCTGAAGAGCAACCAGCTCCGAGTCCATTAATGAGTGTTTATTCATGGAACCACCATCAGGCGTGGGAAGCGAAACGGCGCGAGGAAGAGGGGAAGGGACGCTCAACACGGCTACCCCAAAAGAACAGCTCTGAAGAGCCACCATCATTAATCGAGCCGTGAAAACCTACATCAGTACAAATGATCGTAAATCGTTTTACTGTTACTATTATTCGATGTCGTTTTTTTTTTATATACGAGGCAGTAAAGTTTCATAGCACGGGACGTATTTGGTGTAAGAGCAAGCGTGTGCGGCTTGCCCAATACAACAAAACACACTCATCGGCACTCAATACGAGTCTCCTGCAACGGAGGTGCCAAATTAAACATTGGATTTACAGATTGTTGGCCCACTGGTGTGTTTCAGTGCGACGTGAGAGCCGGTTGAGAAACTAACGCTTTACAAGCTGCGTTGGGTTTAAACAGGCACTTGCTGTTGCCGTTACTTCACGTAATATAAAACAAACACGCAGAACGTGCACATGAAAACAAATCTATGTAAGGGTTACGATTTACGCACCGTGTTATTTCTACTATTATTCCCAATATAAAAATACTTTACAGACCTAAGGCAGCTGAGTTACTCGCCATCGTTTTTCCGAAATGTGGCCTGAAAACACAAAGTACCGAATACATGCGATCACAGGACACTGCCGTGCGACCCCCATTTTATAGTTCTTTTTCATGTCAGGTAATACTTGGTATTGCCTGCGAATTCTACCAAACACTTCGAGGCCGAGCTGAAAGACAACGATGTCCAGAGGCTGACCATCGTGCTTCGAAGAATCGCAAAGAAGAAGATGAGCCCATACGCTCACTACAAGCCGTTGTTCAATAGCATGTGAACTCGTATTAGCCGTCTGAAATAAAAAAGGGTCATTGAAAACAAAAATGGATTAGCAAAGCAAAACCCATCCATCCATCCATTTTCAGAAACCGCTTAATCCCGTACAGGGTCGCAGTGATCCGGAGCCTATCCCGGCAGACACAGGGCGCAAGGTAAGGCTATACCCCGGATGGGACGCCAGTCCATCATAGGGCACCGGGGGCAATTTAGTCCGCAGGCCACTTAACCTATGCTGCAGCATGTCTTTAGACTGGAGGAGGAAACCGGAGTGCCCAGCGAAAACCCACATAGACACGGGGAGAACATGCAAACTCCACACGGAAAGGCACCTGGGCCGAGATTCGAACCCGGGCCCTTCGTGCTGCCAGGGGACAGGACTGTTCACCGCGCCGCCCCAAAACCAATGTTAGTGATCAATTAAATTGGGGTCACAAGACATCTGGACCAGCCTGTTTTAAACCTCTGTAATCTGTGCTCCTTGAATGCAGGAGAAATAGCAAAACAACACAAACTCTCTCCTGAAGCCCTCTCGTGGCTAGCAGACCTCGATATTGGCATTTAGTTCCTGAACATATTGCCAAACACAAGACTAGAATAGAACTGCCATGGTTTAATGGTTAGCACAGTGGAATTATATTGATCTCCTGACGTGGCAGTTGAAAAAAACAATGGTACAAGTTTCTAAAATCCCCCTCAGGCCCCTGTGTGCACTCAGCAGCATAAATGGGTACGCCCGAGTTTATCGGCAGGTTGTAAGTAGTGGGGCAGAGTGTGGGTATTCCCAGCTCTTCCGAGACGTCTGGCCGGTGTGGAGGAGTTAGATAGATAGATAGATGTTTATTATTAAAGCATAAAAATACCCAGTGAGCTTGCAAGCTCTTTACAGGATTCCAAATAATCTCTACAAGGGCTGTCGAATGCTCACTCTAGCAGAGGCCCTTCCACCAGAAGTAACTGGCTCATTCGTTCGTCACAAAACAACCCACAATCGGTCCATGTGCAACATTAAATAGGTTTAGTAGTCAGTGTGAAACACTAGGACAGCAAAACAAGGAGCAAAAATGCACAAATATACAGCAGTAGACTGAACTGCGTGATGGACCCTCTTAAAATCTCAAGTCTCATACAGACGTTAGATACAACGTGAGCAAAGTGCAGCAATCAGAGGCACTCCATCACGAAAACCTGAAGCACTCCTCGCAGTGATGTATATTCCACAGTGAAGTGACCGCATGTTTTTAATGGTATCCAGGAAACGCATGTTTATTACAGTGCATAATTTGCGCAATATACAGTTTTCAGTCTCATAAAGAAAGAGCGAATTCTTCAGAGGCAATGGAGACCACAAGCAGGTGGGAAGGTAGCCACAACCAGTGCTACCAACACATGCCCAAGCTCTGTGGTCCTATATTTGTATGTTCGTCCGAGTCCATTAATGAGTGTTTATTCGTTATCAGTACCCACTGAATCCTGTACAGAGTGGCGGTCAGCCGGAGCCTGTCCCAGCAGACACAGAGCGCACGGCAGGGCTGTACACAAGATAGGATGCCAATTCATCGCAGGCCTCTGGGG
The DNA here is from genome assembly GCA_036362915.1 of Geotria australis. Taxonomy (NCBI): domain Eukaryota; kingdom Metazoa; phylum Chordata; class Hyperoartia; order Petromyzontiformes; family Geotriidae; genus Geotria; species Geotria australis. The sequence goes on from JAZEWU010000010.1 coordinate 2,237,376, forward strand.
GGGAAAAACTTCCAGCAGGTCAATTAACCTAGCCAGCGTATCTTTGGACTGTGGGAGGAACCCGGTGTACCCAGCGGAAACCCCCCACGGACATGGGGAGAACATATTCATGTAGGAGGAGTACCTAAAGAAAAAAGATGAATTGGTAGTGGCCTTCTTAAAAAAAACCCAGTGCAATGAAGCAACAGTGATTCCTTACCTGTCTGGAAACTAAGCAGGTAATGTTGTGGTTAAACTGAAAATTTAAATACGTAAAATTATGCTGGAGAATGAGCTGGACACATGTGACACGTGGCATATATTTGCATTCGCCAGAGCTTGGGCTTTTTTTTAGACACTGCATTTGAAACATTACGCCTGGTATTTTACATCGGCGTGTTAGGGCTGAGTAGATCTCCCTGGGTCTAATTCATCTCCGAATGAAAATTTCACAATTTTACTGCACGTGCTCGTTAATGTCATATAAAATGAGCTTTTAATGCATTTTGATTTACAGCGAGGTCTTTACCACCTGGCTAAAAGTGTAAATCTTTGCATTACTGCAATGGAGTCCCATTTATTTTCTGTCCAGTGTGGATAGCAGACAAGCCTATATCCTCATGTCATGATTTCTGGATTTAATAAATACTCGAGCCGTAATTGAGTTCCAAGTCCACTCTGTTTTACATTACAAATGTGCGTTTCGCTGGTAAAACATTGAAGGCACTGGCTTAATCATATGGCGTACAGGTTTACTTGTAATACTACATGCATTATTGTCAGTGATGGTTTAATCATACTTAATACTATAACAATAAACGCGTAAAATGTGTGCTCGGCTGTATGCGTTTATGCGTGTACCGCACTGCATATTGCGAATGTCTATGGTCTCAATAGCAACGCAGGGTTACATTCGCGCGTAGGTTGCCTAGTGCCCTATTGCACGCCACAGTTTAACATAAGCAAGGGTGTTCCGTTGTAGAGCAGTCAGGGGTGGAATTGGGGGAAACGCACGGGAACACTGTTCCCAGAGTGAAAATTTCGGTTTGAACGCTCTTCTCCTTTCATGATCTTAAATTGGGATGGTTATTTTAACTCTCAGAAGTAACATAAATGCAGGAAATTGCATTCTCATAAACTCAACACTTTCTGGAGGACCCCCAGACACCCCTTTAAAGGGGTCGCGGATTCGGCTGCGTTCCCAGGGTGAAAATATTCCACCCCTGAAAGCAATTTGTCTATGTTTCTCCTATTAATGCACCCGTGTTAAGTTTTTTTGCAATCAAGAAAATGTAGCACACCTCCCTTGGCATGAGACACCAACATTTTAGCAAATAGAGCCCGAAAATGTATGTTTCAGTATGCCCTCACCTCCCCCAATCTTTATTAAATTTCGGATTGTGTTGGTGACTGAGGGAGGACAGCGTGGTGTGCATCTGTACCTAGATCCGGGACCGATTTGATCAGAGCCACTTGCAGGTGTCATGCCAGATTGGACACCGTGATTGCAGTGTCACATATAGAAGGCCTCAGACAATCCTACAGCAGACAGGCTGAGAATGCGGTGGGATTGAGCCAGCTGCATGGCAATTCGCCACGAAGTCTTCAACATACTTGAGAACAGGCTTGGCTAAATCGAGATGGATCTGTTTCCCAACAGATACATTCACAATCACTTTGAGTGTGGTCAACACTAGTTAGCGTTTTGTTGCAGGGTTTTTTCCATGGTGTCCTCTTGACAAAGCTAACATTCTCTTTGTAGCTCCACACTACAACAGCACAGTGGTGCGGTGAATCGTATTGCTGCCTCACAGCAAGAACATCCTGGGTTTGATTCACAGATCGGGTCCCTTTCTGTGTGGAATTTGCATGTTCCTCCGGTGGCCGCCTGGATTTTCGCCGGGTACTCTGGTTTCCTCCCACAGTCCAAAAGAAAAAGAGCTACATAGCTCACCGGTTCCTTCCACCTCTAGTAACATTTTCACCAGGGGTTTTTGTGTGTGTGTGTGGAACTGTAGAGAGAGTCAGTCAATTGGAAGGTCGCGCGTGGTGGGGTAAAGTGTGGGTAACTCCTGCCTCTACCAAAAGGTCTGATCAGCATGGAAGAGTAGACCAAAATACCCCCCTACAGCGGTGCTCTGGAGTGCCCTCTAGTGGAGGTTCATTTCTGCCAGAAAGGTCTAAACTAGTAATTTCAGAGATGCTCTTTCACGTAAGAGAGCAAAGGTCTATGAAAAAATAAAATAAAATAACTTAACCTTAAATGACGTCTTGCAGGCAGCATGAAGGACACAGCAAACAGCTCACATCCATCTGAAAAATGCAATCCATTGGCTTTATTACAGGTTATTTTTCATTGTAAAATATGCGGTTGCTTTGATTTAGTATTTGTTTTTTCTTGCTGCCACCAAAACACCGATTTGCTAATATGGTTTAATGCTAAACTAGTTAACGTGTGTGGTGTCATGGTCATCATTGGTGCCTGTCATTACAGTCTTCACTTACTATAACATTTATTTATTTGTAAGCGGTGGGGTCGAGTATTGGATTTGAAAAAATGGTATTTCTGGCCTCTTTTTTGGATGTTTTGATCACCCACATTATCTATTCATTTAAAAGCCACGGTGCTCAAGATCGTGATGTCACGGAGTGGCATCTGATTCTGAAATGTAAAAAAATCAGGTCGCCCAAAGTTCGGAAGCGAGGCCTGACTTTTGGATTGTTCTGGTTCACTCGAAAATCTGAAACGCATCCCAATTAAATGGGTTTGTGGCAATAGTGCTTCTGAAGTTGTAATCTGTTTGAGACTTTTACCGAGACAAGGACGCAGGTTTGGCACAAGGTAGGGCATGTTTTTTGCACTGCTCTTCTTTCCCCCCTGGGTTACCCATATTTCCCCGTTGCTCCATGATTAGATATCTGGTTCTCGGCTCCCCACTGGCCTTAAATTAACAGTAAAAGCCCCATTGCCCAGGAGCGGCATTGTGCGAGCTACCCACCAGCCATGCACTCTTGCTCTACAGATGCAACAACTCACCCCACAATTCCCACAGAAATGCAATACTTTTTATTAACAATGTGATGCGTGGAATCTCCCAGGAAGAGCTGGAATCTGTTACTGAGGAAAGGGATGTCTGGTCCACTCTCCTTGGACTGCTGCCACCGCGACCCTCACCAGGTCAAGCTGTATAGAAAATGAATTAATGGATGGATGCATTGAAAATTGTATCAACCTCGAGCAGTGTCCAGGGTTCACTTTAACCCATTATGTACACTGTACGTAAATCGACAACCCTCCATTCTCACAGGCACGATTTGATGCATCATTTATAGCCCCAACTCTAACCCCCCCCCTCCCAATTGAATCCAATGTGCTTAACTAAAAGATATAATTAATGCTTTAATTTACACGTTCCGTTGTTTAATTTATTGATTTGCGGACCGAGTCACCGATACAATGCTCCCGTCGCAGTCTCGTTGATGTATCCCTCTCACTATGGCAACCGTGCACCCAAAAACCTCTCGGCCAGAGAGTATGGATCCGCCAATGAAGTCCGCAACACTTTATCTTCGAATCATTTCTGCCGTTTAAGCTGCTTGTAAATGAAAACTCCTGCGATGGCCAGCACCACGGCACCGAAGACGCATCCCAACACGATTGCCAGGACATTGTCTGTGGAAAACAAAATGAAAAAAAACAAACGGTGAATACGGCATCGTACGACGAGTAAGCAATCCGTAATTATCGGTGCACTTCCCTAAGTGCCGTAATAACGACAAATTATGAACAACAACTACCTAATGGTGCAACATTACCACATCCTAGAGGAATAGAAAAACACTTCCGTGTCGTTCTCTCTATCCCGAAAAAGAGCCCTTGCGAGAAACGTCACGTCGATGTTGTATCGTTTGCATTGCGTGGCCGGCGTTACTGCCGAACGCACAGCCGAATCACCGAGCACGCTCCTCGCTCGAGGGTGTCTGTGCAGCGGTAACATCTTCACCTCACAGAAAGGCCTGCCCGAGGCGGTTTGATTTCCGTCTCGGGTACATTTCTGTGTGGATGATATATAGATAGATAGATGTTTATTATTACAGCTGAAAAATACCCAGTGAGTGTACTCTCCCTGTTCTGCATGGGTTTCCTCCGAGTTCTCCGGTTTCCTCCCACATTGATTGGCCGATAACATCATATCATAAAGGATGCAGAGTCTGGAAAATGTTGGTGCCGGCTAACCACGTGGCTGCCTTCCCCCCCCCCACCACCCTGCAGTTTCTTTGCATGGCCAAATCGTTCCCTCTTCCACCAAATACCTTCGACATACAGCAAACACTGCCACAAGCTATACATTGTAATATCAAATTCATTCATTTATTCATTGTCAGAAACTGCTTAATCCTGTATAGGGTTGGGGTGAGCCGAAGCCTACCCCGGCAGACACAGGCTGCAAGGCAGGGTTATACCCGAGATGGGACGCCAGTCTATCACAGGGCACCGGGGGCAATTTAGTCAGCAGGCCAATTAACCTATGCAGCCAGCATGTCTTTGGACCGTGGGAGGAAACCAGAGTGCCCGGCAAAAACCCACACGGACACGGGGGGGGTGCGGGGAAACCATGCAAACGCCACGCAGAAAGGCACCCGAGCCGGGCTTCAAACCCCGGGTAACGTCAAATTACCGCATGAAATTGCCCGTACCGGTTACGCAAGAGACGTCCTGGCCCGACCACTCGCCGTCGGGCTGGCAGTCGCGCGTGCTCGACCCGCTGAGCGCGTAGCTGGAGTCGCACGCGAAGGTGAGACGTGCGCCCGCCGTGTACACCGTGCCTTCCTTACTGCCGTGCTTGGGCGCCAGCAGAACGCCGCAGCTCACCACTGCACGACACAAGCACCGTCCCCCCCACGGGTAAGCAGGCGATCGTCGCACGTGGCCTCGCACGACGCCTGCCACGCCGTCGAGCGTTGCCGTACGGCGGAGGGCGATTGAAGACAACAACAACAACAGGTTTAACGGCAGGTATTTTTTTTTCGATGCCATTTATAACGCGTGGCACGTGTTCATTCCATTTCGAAGGTATTCGTTCGGAGAGAAGAATGACTCGGAGGCGCGAGGAAACCGCAGAGAGGCAGAGGAGGCAGCCAGGCGGTTTGCTGGCGCCGACATATTTCCACACACTGCGTCCTATATATTAAGATGTTATCAGCCAATTAAATTTAATTATTATCCAGGTTGCCTGGGTTGGCCGCTTGACCTCTAAATCCTCTTCCTCCACCTGTCTCGATCCTGGGCATCCTCAGGGGTGAGACACATTTTTTTAAATGTCGTCCTTCACAACCTCCATCAAATGAAAGACTTCAGAACTATCCACTTTCAAGCACCGGGTGATCCTGCTACATAAGGTATCCACTCTCTAGAAAACCTCGCGGCTCTGTCGAAGGGATCGCTGATCAGAACATCAGAACGGTTACCAACGAGATGGGGGACAGTTTTGTCCATCTAGCTCGGTGGGGCAGCAAAGCAGATGAGCTGGAAGGCAGCCAAAATCCGGCGCCAACAAATGCAGTTAGGCCGGGATACTTGCTGTGAATAATCCCATCTGAATAATTTGCACAATGTAAAAAATTAGCAAAATTGGACCACGACAGTGCCACTAAATGGCCTCCTCTAGCGAATGCAACGCGGGATCTTCATCGCCACTGTGAAGGCGGTGGTGCATTCGAGCCGCAAACCTCTGTGACAAAGTGGCGAATGCACAACCGCTCGGCCGCTTCACCGGGACGTGACGATGTGTTGGGAAGTCTGCTGTTGTTTCTGTCGCCTCGTCCAGCTGACTCAACACTCTCACACAATCTTTTACTTGCCACCTGCCACTCTTTCCCTTTCCATTTCGTTCTCTGATATGGTACTGATGTAGGTCTCGAAGGAGGAGAGGCGGAACGCTTGACACGGCTGTCCCAAAAGAGCAGCGCTTGAGAGAAACTCTCTTTTCTTTATCTTACATTTTTTCCATTTTTCTCTCTCTCTCCCTTGCTGCTATCCATCTTATTTCCAGATCGCCACCTAAAGACGCCGACCGTTACAGGTTTCTACGCTGGTCGTTGGTGTGTCCGGGTTTCTCCGCTTTCCTGCATTTGTAGTTGATGGAAATACGGATGAAGATTAAAGGAGCAATCGTGTCATATTCATTTACACATCATGCTTTGCTCTATAAGGTAAGGCTCACCTTTTGAGTGACATTTTGCAAATGTTACACGAGTACATGGATTGCCCCGAGGGAGATGTGCCATCATTTTTTAAGGTTTCAAGTAGGGTGGCTAAGGTTTGTATGCAGTAAGGCTGGACCTGATTGAGAAGACTCGAATGTGAATTGATGATTACACCATAATTAATGATGACAGAACAGTGCTTAATGAAAGGCAAAGGTTTCTGGCTAATCAGTAATGAGTTGAGAAATAGTTGGAAAGAGCGAAGCCAATATTAGCAATGGCAAGGCTCAGCAAAATGGTAATGGTGAGCACTGCCTATATACGCTGATAGCATTACAGCTGACTAGCCAAGCAAACATCGTCCAAGTGTGAGATAAAGGTGCAGCCCTGCAATTGCTCGCACATGCCACCGCTGGTGGATGGGACTCCACATGGAAGGAATGCTCGAAAGCCTCTCCAGAGCGTATATGGCCTACTCTTCCACGCTGGCCATTTGTCTCAAAGGAGACAAGAGAACCCACACTTTACCCCATCACACGCACGCCGCCAATTGACTATCCATTTGTACTGTTGATTGGACGGAGGAGGGGAGTATTTGAGAAACTTACACCAATTATTCTACCTGCCACGCTGGGAGATTGAATCGAGCCGGCTACTACAAATCCAGCGTGAGAATAATTACATGATATTAATTAAACTCAGGGTTATTCACCGTGTATGCGGAACAGATACAGCGCATGCACTTATACCAAGAGAGACACCAGGCAGTGATACCGATTAAGTTGATGTTAACACTGGTTAAAAGGCCCATGTACTTATAAGTCAGTTTTTTTTTAATTCCCATGACTGCTTATGTGTGTACAGTCAACACATCGTCAGTGTGCTAACATTGCCGTGTCTCAGTGTGGGCCAACAATACAATTTCTGTGTCAAAAACAATAATATGCACTTATTAGAGACCTTGCACAAAGTCTCAAGGAATAATGTGGGAACGAGATACCAAGTGAAGGGGTGGCAAAATAAGAGCCAGAGAGGAGAAAATAATGGAGGCATCACGGATATTGAGCAGCACTGACCCCCCCCCGACCCCATGGAGGGGTTTGCTTTTTCAAATAAACCTCAGAGCTCTGTCACATGGAGTCTAACACTCATGCTGGGGTCTCGCTTGGTGACCAGGTCTGCAGTCTAGCACTCCTGTAGGGTCTCGTTTAGTGAACAGGTCTGGGGGGGGTTGGGGGGAGGGCAGGTTCCAGAAAAATAACAATCTAAAGACCGTCCAACTGAAGGAGATTGGCGTGAGGAAAGAGCATCCGGGCATAACACCCTGCTCCAAATACCTCCACCATTGGCGGCTCAACCCGGAACAGCGGGCCGTTCAAACGAGGGCGACGACAACTGACCCGGAGTGAGGTCTCGCACCACGCCCTGGTGCCAGCGGTGAGCCAGCAGCGTGGTGTTGGCCGTGCTCAGGCTCGAGGTGGCGGCCGCGTCGAACCGGCAGAGCGCGTCGCGGCCGCAGAGCCGCGCCACCTCGGGAGCCGGCGTCCCGTCGCCGCCGCCGCCTCCCGCAGTCGGTCGGAAGTCCGGGCGGAACGCGGGGTCGTGCCGCGGCTGGTGGTAGTAGCGATCCAGGAGGTCCCGCGAGTCGTAGGTGAACAGCGCGCTTGCGTTGTCGATCGCCCCTGCGGCGAACGGACACGCGCGGACATCCTGGAAGTCACGCTTCATAGACGAGGAATCCCCCCCCCGTATAGCCTCAACAGACTCGCGGGTCAAGCGCCGTTAGCGAGCACCTGTTAAGGTCGACGTGGCACATGAAGAGGTGGGTGACCAGCAGATCTTTAGCCCAGCACGCTAACCACTAAGCCACCGCTTCACAGCCAAGGAGACAGACACCCTCAACCTCGGCTCACTGTCACCTCGTGAAGGTGGAAAGGTTAAAGGCCACAGCCTTGCAATTCAATGTTCACGCTAACGCTGGTAGAATTGCCTCCGCTCGAAGGGAACTCTAGAGAGCACCTTCTCGTGGATATTTTGCCTACTCTTGACCAACTCTTGTGACCTACTCTTTCGCAGGAATCCCGCACCCAGAGCTTGCAAGCTCACTTGGTATGTTCTGCTGTAATAATAAATATATATCTATCTATCACGCTGATCTTGAAACGAGTAGGAGTAATGCATACTTCACCCAATTGCAATGCATACCTTGCCCAATTATTAACGAGCCGAACTGTAGCCATATACAGCACACTGCTGGGTGAACAGACACAGGTGGATTTATGAAGATCGTATTGAACCGACGAGATCTGGATTGCAAGTCCAACGTGTTAACCTGTACACCACGGCGAATATTCCTGTTTCCTCGCACAAAAACCAATAGGACCTGTCCATTCCTTTAGTACATTCCCAAGACAACTTGGCGACAGGAGATTCGGCCCAGGAATGTCCCTGGCCC
>JAZEWU010000010.1:2247180-2281560 GCA_036362915.1 Geotria australis
AAGAGGCAACTGTTGATCTTCCACTCACAGGAGGCGCCAAAGCTGTATATTTCTTCGGGGGAGGCGTCCTCCGGCAGGGCCGTGCCGTTGGGGCCGCATGGCTCGCCGTCGAGCACCCCCAGCAGGCCTCGCGTTTCTCCGGAGAAGCTTCGGGGCAGCAGCAGGCTGACGGCGAGCGAGCCGAGATTCAGTCGCACCTCCACGGCCGCGCCCGACGGGAACATCGCCGTCACGTTGCTCATCGCTGCCGAGCTGACGAACACACCTGGGCACTCCGACGAGACGCGCGCATGCAATGGGGTGGGGGTTGTTTTCGTTTTTTAAGTAAGTAGAACGATTGTACTGATGTAGGTTTTCGCGGCTCGATTCGTGATGGTTGCTCTTCGGAGCTGTTCTATCGGGATAGCCGGCGTGGTTGCTCTTCAGCGATCTCCCTCGCGACGTTGGCCAAACGTTGGCCGAACGTCGCGTTCTCTCGCGATGCTGAAGAGCAACCGTCAGCAGAACGTTTGTCTCTATCCGCGGTCAGAAGCGATTTTGCGGTGTTTTCAAGTTGTCCTACACGTTAAACTTCGGTCCACATTACTGCAACGGCTACGTGTCTGTAGCTGTATCTGTCTCTTCGTCCGCATCATCATCTCACGAGGAGTGTCGCAAAATTGAGAGAAGATGGCCACCGAACGTGATTCCTTACTTAGGGCCCCCGGAACGGGCCAGAGCACCAGAGCGTCGCTCAAACCTAACGGGCCACCGCCGCGCGGAGCCGTACCGTGAAGGTCCATCCAGTCCTGCTCGTCGAACGTCACGACGCCGCCGTTCAGCAGCACCTGCAGCGTGCCGGACTCCCGCCGCACCCGCACCTCGACCAGGTCGGAGCCGTTCTCCCGCATCGCCGTTGACACGATGACAGTGGCGTTAACGGCGTTGCCTGTGGGGCGGCACGGGGAGGCCACAAACACTGACGAGTGCAACTCGCTCGAGGCACATCGCCCGAGGCCTCAGCGACTCCGACCCGGTGAGAGCGAGGGCAGGCGCTCGCACGTGTGTACGCGGACACACGATTGTCTCTCTGTCCGTTCGTCCGTCCGTCGGTCTGTCTGTAAGTCCACCTGATTCAGCCGTCTGTGCGATTTGCGTTTAGGGGCAAGTGTCGTTAGCGAGCGCCTGTGGAGGTCGACACGGCACACGAGACGGCTGGGCGACCGGCACCACGCCCGGCCGCCTTTGCAACACTTACACACTGCACTGGGTACTCATTTGAGGCTGAGTCCACCTAGGGGAGGCCCAGGACCGGTTCAGAAAAATCGTCACTGGTGTTGGCCGCGAGCGGGATTCGAACTCGGGTCGCCAAATTTTCAAAGGCTATACGCGGGGGATCTATGTTCTTTGTTGTGATTTGCATGTGCGTGTGCTTACACCTGTCTGCCTGTCTGTCCGTCTTTCTGTCTGTCCGTCCGTCTATCTGTCCATCAGTACCTCTGTCTGCCCGTCCGTCCGTCTGTCCGTACATACCCCTGTCCGGCTGTCTGTCTGCGTGACTGCGAGCGCGTGCACACACCCCTGCCTGTCCGTCAGTCCATCCGTGTGTCTCCGTTCGTGCGAGCGTCCCCGCCGACGGCAGACACGAGCCGTACCGTCGTCGCTGCGGGCCAGGTCGGTGCGGATCTGGACGGCGAGCGAGTGCGAGGGGGCCTCCAGCAGCGTGTACTCCCCGCGTCCGTTGAACGTCATCGTGCGGTTGCCGAACGTCAGGAAGTGAGGGTCCCCCAGAGCCGAGCCTTCACTCGCGACAGGCGCGGGTGGGAGGGAAAACATAGCGGACAGATGTCGTCGTTGCGATGCCTGCGGAGAGCAAACCCCCGGCACCACGGTCCTCCACCTGACATTCAGCGCGCCAGCATCGCCAGTTCTTCTAATAAACCACGCTCAAGGCAAGCAGCAACGTACCGGCTCTTGTCCATTGCAAACTTCGATTGTGCCGATTTTGGGCTGATCGGCCCATTGTACAAGTGCGATTTAAATTGTAATAATATCATGGATTTAGTGATGCACGTTTTTACGGCTAGATTCATGAATGATAATCGTGCTGGGTGGGTGGGTGTAGTGAAAATCTAAGCCTCTGACTCGTGATGGGCTTCCCGTTAACACAGATTGATTAACAGCTCAACCCAACCCTAATCATTAACATATTATCTCCCGATAAATCATTCACTTATTCAAGTATGATTACAGTAAAATGCGGGTGACATCATCACGCTGATGTGAGCAGTGACATCACCAGCACGCACAAGCACTCGCCCGCCTACAATCCAGTCACCCCGGTGCATCATGAATCCAGCCAGCAAAACTTTTTTTCTAACACGGTGCGATCATCGCATCAGCACTCGAGACACGGGCGGCGTGGGGGTGGGGTACCGATTTGCGGAGGCTCGTAGGTCCTGCAATCGCTGGATGCCCGATTGCGCAGGTAGTAATCGCAGTTGTCCGACCAGAGGCAGCAGTAGTAGAAGGTGACGACGTCGTAGAGCCAGTGGGAGGCGGCGGGCACGCGGGGCGGCTTGCGGTAGGGCGGCGAGCCCCAGTCGTGGCCGCGGTCCGGCGTGCCGCCCCCGATGGAGTCCATGGTGAGCAGCTGGACTCCGCGGGAGTCGTAGCAGCACTGCTGGCCGGCCGCGTAGCGCGGGCTGCCACCCGACCCGCACGCGAGTCGTCACGTCACGCTGTCCGCATGGAACCCGGCTCCTAACCCTGAGATCTGCCGATGAGCTGGCAAGTGACTGGCCTTAACAAAATACTGGCGTGGGATCCGGTGACAATTTGTGGGACCCGGTGACATTCTAACGCTGATTGACTCGAGAGGATTATTGTAAAGCTGACGTGAGGGGTTTAGCTCCGAGATTTTAGTTTTGCAAGTGGTATTTTCTAGAAGTACCAAGTACGGAACTAGCAACATTCGGTGACAGGGCACTTGCAACCGAACACCCCCCNNGTCAAGTGAACAAAACGTACCAATTCTTTACTACTTCAGCACACCTGGTATGTTGGAGAGCGAACCCACAACATTTACAATGACCGTACGATAATTGCAATCGGCTTCATCAGGAACAAATGTTCTGGAGATTAATTCCAGATTATGAGTCTCTTTTTACTAGACACGGCTATCCCGAAAGAAGAGATTTGAAGAGCAACCATTATGTAAAGTTATGTTAATAATTACACACCGTGCCATTGTGCCAGTACGCCACGATTCAATCTGCCACAGAAAGATAATATTTTAATTAATAGAATAATACTTTAACAATTGTGATTTTTCTATTGCTTTCATGTAAGATCATGCTTTAACGATTAGGGTAATAAGGATTAGCGTTGTTCGTTAATCTATGCTACTGGGAAGCCAATCCTAAGCAGCTCAGATTTTCAAAACACCGGTTTAAAACGAAAGGCAGGCCCATTTCTTTATTGTTCAATTCTACGGTGTAATGGGAATGCGGCTGTGCTGCAACGGGTAACACATTGTACTTGCACTGCATAGGTCGCCGTGGCAGTTGCAACAACGGAAACCTTTCGTTTAAATCTCCCTGCTCCTTTCCATCGGACAGTATAAATGGATACAGCACGTTTAGTCGGTAGGCAGGTCACGTTTGGTGGGGTAACGTGTGGGTACTCCTACCTGGCACCTGGCCAGCGTGAACGGGCGGCGTGAGCAGGCGAGTGCAGGGCTGCACCTCGACCCTAAACGAAGTCTACGTTTTCTTTGGCTCGTTAGCAAGGTGCGTAAGCTTATTCAGTTGGCAGTCCCTACCATTACTGTTTTGCTGAGCCTTGCCATTGCTATTATTGGCTTGCTCTTTTGAAACGCGTCCCTCTCTGAAGTGTTTTCACACGTGTACAATGCCGTCATCTTATATAAATAATTTAGCCTTTGTCATCTCGACTCGACTGGCCACTTCCCTGCTCTAAAACACTTGAAACCTAGAAGCACTTTTTTATTATTATTATTATTCCGCTTGTTTACCCAGGAAAACTTTACTGAGTCTCAAGGCCTTTTGGGGGATTCCTGCTAAGGTGTCGCAGCAGGGGCAATGCTGCTATGTGTTCTCTCAATTGAGTAACATGCAGTTTATGTTTAAACATGAGAATATTTTACATTGCATGTGTTACAGCTGAAGGAAACCTCTGCAGAACAGGGGCGAAACATATAATTGTAATAATAAATTATTATTATTGTACAGTAACGGTGGGCCGACGCTTATCCCATCAGACACAGGGCATAAGGCAGGGCTATACCCAGAATGGGACGCCACCGATCGCAGGACACCAGGGGCAATTTAATAAGCAGGCCAGCCAACCTAGGTAGCAGGTGTTTGTGAGTCGTGAGTCGTGTACACGCATGTCACATCCCCACCTTGCCTGGATGGCTCTCACGCAGTGCACAGCCCCGGGATGGTATGTGCACCTGCTGCCCTTCTCAATGTCGCATCCGTAGTCAGTCTGCCACACGGACCACACTTTCCATTAGCGGAGTTCACCGAGCAGGGGCCAAAGGGCAGCCCGTGGCGCGATGCGAAACATTTGAGAAAAAACAAAACAAACATCGGAGTAATTATTCAACACGGGGGCAAAGGTGGGTAATTAAAGAGCGGTGCACAGCACACGCCTTAATTACGAGATTTATCTGAGATTGGCAAGTGGTATTGCTGTACATTTAAATCAGCGCGCTGCAACAAGCCGTTAATTGAATTTCCCACCGCGAGTGCAGCGCTATCGAATATCTGCCTCCGGTTGCACAGGAACGCAGCGAAATGTGCGGTTGACGTGACACCAACATAGGCAGGTGGGCATGCACGTGTGGTAGGAGATAAGGAAATGTGTCAAACAAGCTGGGAGTTACGTAAATACTTCAATTAACCGGAGAGTAGGAAAATACGCTTATCGGAAATGTTGTTAGGTGGGTAGATACGTGTTGTGAGCGTTTACGTGGTCAGGCAGACAGGTCGTTAAATGGTGCACGTGTAAGTGTGTATTGATTCAGGAATGGAAAGTTATTTTTCATCCTCATGATACATGCATTGAATCGCCTGTGTGAGAATCGATTATTTACCGTTTGTGCAAATGAAATTCGTACAGTACGTTAATGCTATATTTAGGCTTAACCGGTCAAACTGAACTGTGCAAATGAATTATTTCACAAAAAAGAGACAACGCAAAGAAGATAGCAAAAGATGAAAAAAACCGTAAACTGCCAGCAACAATTGTTTTTTTATCAAAGCAATTAGGGGGGGACAAATCGATACACCCCCAATTAAATACCGTAGGTAAGCACCTGATAAAGGTCGTTTGTGTGTGACGTGATTAAATTCTCATTGAGATGATGGCGATATTTTTTGCTATGGATCATGTAATGATGGTTGCTCTTCAGAGCTGTTCTTTCAGAATAGCCATGTTGAGCGATTTTCCTCTCTCCCTCACAACTTTTCGCCTGAAAGCATCATCAGGCTATATTTAGGCTTAACCGGCCAAACTAAACTGTGGAAATGAGATATTTCAGTAACATACAGTTCATTTTGGAGGCGAAACGTCGCGAGGGAGAGAGGGAGGTGGCTCGAAATGGCTATCCTGAAAGAACAGCTCTGAAGAGCAACCATCATGAATCGGCCCATCAAAACCTACATCAGTACGTGGATCATAAACTCTAAAAGAACAGCACTGAAATCAGTACATGGATCATAAACTCTAAAAGAACAGCACCGAAATGCATGTAAAATAACTTAGTTTTTTAATTCGACGGAAACATCCAGCAAATTAACATGACAGGGGTTTAATCTGGAGTTGCTGTGATGTTATACCATGTAAGATCCGTGATAATCGTAACTGTCCGTTTTGCAAAATATCGTCAGGTCCTCCTTATCATCACTCGTTTTATGACTCATAAATATTAAATTTTTCTGACAAACCTTGATGTGATAAGCTCAATGATGAGCTATTAGCTGTTAAATTAGTGCTTTGCGAGAAATGTTTTTTCTGAGAAAATGTTTGCCACCGCATTCACATCCCATCATCGTTTTGCAGCTCACAGAATGTACACATTAATTTTGTAACTGACAGCATGTGCCGTTATAAGCACTGTAGACTGTGACGATTACAACGATTCGTGGCAGGCTTACGTTGAGTGAACTGCAGCTGAACATTCGTTAGGTAATCCTTATTCGAATTAGTCATGCGGCAAAGCACAAAGACGATAAAACGGGAATGTGAATTACGATAACAAAGTTAAGTAAAACTGATAAAGTAACAATTGGCAGGCATATCGTGAAATATCCCTATCGTATTAATTCTGTGAGGAAAAAAAAACCCTACGTGACCCCTGCAAACTAATTGAATCACGGACATTTTGCCGGGGACCGCGAAAACACTTGCCTGGAATCGGCCAGTATCCGCCCGCGCCTGGGCCAAAGTGCAGGGGCAGTCGGCGACCTCGGACAGAAAAGGGGGAAGTATGGACGTCTCGTTCTCATTCCAAGCCAGACACTTCTGCAGAGCCCAGGCGGCCGGATCTGCGCGGAACTTCTCCTCCAGGTGCCACGCCATTGCGTGATCATCGGTCCACGCGGCCAGCACGTTCCTCCGCACACGGGTAGCGCAACGGTGGGAAATTTGGTCTTACACGTTCGCCACGGTGGTGTGTGTGTAACCCAAGCAAATGACAGTCGTAATGCTTGTATTTTGTACGTTTGTCTTGTTTACATGCGCCGTGGGGATGGCTGCCTGCGGTGCGATGGTTATCACGTTGGGATTGAAACGCCAGAGGTCGCAGGTTCGACTCAGATTTTCCAACGCGACGGTTCCGGCAGCGGTGAAACTATCTCAAATTCGCAACACTGCCTCTGTCCACTCGGCGGCATGAATGGCTAGACTCTACAGTCCATTGGCAGATCGCTTGTGTTGGGGTAAAATGTGCTCTTCCAAGACACCTATCCTGCTTGGAAGTGTCGCCCAGAATGTACCTCTAGAGGGGCTGTCTAGAGCTGCCTCTAGTGGAGGCCAGGCCGCCAGCACTGGCATGAGAGGGCTGCCCCTCCATGTGCACCAATGCCACCTCGTAGTTGACTTCTCAGTCTGTGACCTTGCAGAGTGTTCAGAGGAAGTGAATAACCATATGAAGTCACCCGTCTGAATTATTTACACTAAGTAGTGCCTGTCAAGGTCTATTATAGGTTCTGTCTTTTAATGCATGTTCCTGTCACATGACTCTTCGAATCCTCTGACATAAGGACATTTGAAAGACATTAGCCATTGTTCTACCACTTGACGTTCTGTCCAGGTCTTTACCTCATATCTACCTATTGGCCGAAGTAATTAAACTTCCTCCTCTCGCTGTAATTAACATTACCCGTCAAATAAATGTATGTTGACAAGTGTGACTTACATTGCATCGCATTTTCATGGCAAGCTAATTTATAATTCCATAACAGTCAAGGGGCTTCAGGAGCAAGGTTGTATTTAAGAGCACACATTTGGCCGTCAACGCAGAGCAGACAATTAACTGCTAAGCCCAGGCACACCTCGGATGAACATCGTCAATGGAGCAGCAGAGACAACCCGAATTGGATGAACTTTTCGGCAAACACACCGTTTACCCATTCAGCGACACGTGCCAGGGCAAGCGAGCCACTTAGCAGCCACTTTCGAGAGATGTGCTCACCGTTGAACTCTCTGATGTGAGTGCATAGCACCATCAGTGCCATTTCGACATTAAGTAAATAACAGCGTACCCTTGTTCAACCGGCAATGCCTTGTTTAAGTCGAGATCTCTTTCTCAGGAGAGTGCTTCGTTGGAAAGGTTTGGCCGTTTCCATCGCTGAGTGATTTTCTTGTGTAAATTAGAACGACCGTACCGGCACAAAAAAGGCCACAAAACAAGAGGTGGGTAGCTCTTAAAGCTCTACACAGATGGATTTTAGGGTTGCCGTGATCTAGTGATAACTGCAGTGTGTCGTATAATATTAGGTGCCGGATAAGCTGGCGATTGTTTGCACAAATATCAGTTTAGCGCAACTATTGTGACGCTTATAATTAGTTTTTCATGTATTTTTCAAAGTAAATGACATCGTGATGATGTTACGGCCTCATCAGGTTCACGGTTGATTGTAAGGATCTGACAATTTGTTGCTTAACCACCAGCATGTGCATCCTGAACATTATAGATTGTAATTTTTCAATTATTAAAATACTTAGGGCAGGCTTGTGTCGAGTGGACTGCAGCTGACGGGGAATACATCGACACGGAATTACCGACGCAAAAAAGCTGTGAAATACAATTACACGCTAATGGGAAACTGACATCGCGATAATTGTCACGTCATAAAAATCAAATCGTAATAGATTTAATATATACTGTACATGAATGGGGGCAGCACGGTGACGCAGTGCGTAGCGCTGCCACCTCACAGCAAGCACCCGAGTTTGATTCCCGACTCTGGTGCCTTTACATTTCACAACCAGGGAAGTCACAACCCGGGACATATCGTGCATGGGTTAAACAGAGATGACTGTAGCCCGTGTACTTGGCTCCTCAAAACGGAGGACTATCCTGTGAAAGCCAGGACAGGTGGCAACCCTATCGCCCGATAGAGATGGTGGACAGAGAGACTCTGATCCAGCAGTGGATCGACTCATCACTCAGTGGAGGATGGTCAAACACCTCCGGCTATCCCGAAAGAGCTGCTCTCAAGCAGCGTCCGTACGAACGGCGCCGCTCGGAAGGCCGCTTACGGTTGCCCGTCGCTGTAATTGCTGGAGGCGACCCGCAGCATGCCGAACTCGTACGACGAGAACTCGGGTGGCGCCGGCTTCGGCAGGAACGAGAGGGAGCCGTTGTTCGCGACGCCCCGAGCCAGCGTGTACAGGTAGAGCCACTGGGCAGCCCACGCTGCGCCGTACGGCTCGCCTGGTGGACAGACGTTCGCATTAAGCCTCGGTAAGGAGTCACCCACCGCACAGCGCCACGCAAAGTAATCTAATTGTTAGGGGCAATTATCACGCCCGGTGGAAAAATGCACGTAACGCGTCGCGGGTTTTTTTTTCTTTACGTCCCGTGAGGCTAAATTTAATTTGCGACAGACTTAAAAGTGCACGCGCACTTTAAAGACAGACAGATGGATGTTTATTATTACGGCAGAAAAATACCCGGCGAGCGTGCAAGCTCTTTACGGGCCTCCTGCGACACAACAAACGTGCGAATTGCTGACAATAATGAAAACACATGCACGATTCCTATATAGCCAAATTTAAATCAACCAACAAAAAACACATTTACACGTAGCATTGCATTTACACGTAGCATTAAAGGAGCAAAGGTCTCCCAGGTAGCCTCAAGTGCGTGTCAGGGCAAGTGCTGTTGGCGAGGACATGTTGAGATCGGTGTGGTGCACGAGGCCGTGGTGTGGCCACGAACCACGCCTCACCACCTTTGTCTCCCCAGCGCTTACGTTTACATACTCACAACCATGCACGAATTTGAGGCAGTGTCTTAAACAATCCAGCAACGTGTACTTACGTAGACATACTCAGATTTAAATGCACACGCACGCACACACCTGTGGTGTCACACTCGTACATACGCAGATTTACCCATGCACGCACATACGCATTCATGCACGCATGCGTACTCGTACGTGTGCGGGTATGTACCATATATAAACATGCACTCCACCTGACATAGCAACAACAAATAACGACAGTTTTCACGGTTTCAGGAATTTTTTTTTAGTGAATATAGCTTTAAAAGGTCAATCCATTATTCATAACCAGATAGGCAGACACAACGATCTTAGTGTTGACACAAAATTGGATCACGTGGGCTGTATATATATTTGCGAAAATAGCACGAAATTATTGTTTTACCTCATATATTTAGACTGCGATGGTTGTAACACTACGCAGATGAGCCCAGACAAGGCACTCTTACTTTGCGACGCACACATGAGAGTAAGGAAACAGGAGTCGACAAAGACGGAAAAGCGGTTGGATTGACAGAGCAGGATGAGATCGAGAAGCGAGCGGATTCAGGATTGAGTGAAACGATGATGATACGCGTTAAAGAAACAAAACCGTGGCGGAAATTAGTTCATCCCCATCGTCGCTAATCAGCCGACGGAAGGGATGGATGATGATGTGCATAGGTTTCCCTTCTGCGTGAAGCACCAATCTGGTCGCCACACAGGACCGTGGTAATCCATCACACACACGGGTTAAATGAGGCGGTAATTTGTATAAACCGTGCAAGCCTGCGGACTCGCTTCGTTTGGTCGCGGAGCGTGAGTGCGCGCGCCCGTACCTGTCTCCCTGTAGCCCCACACCTCCACATTTACCGCTGGCGAGCGCAATTTGCCGGCGTTCCAGTTCAGCGTCAGTGCTCCCCCGACACCTGGCGTGCCGTAGTACTGCCAGTGCGTGGAGTTGTGCATCTGAGCGGCGGCACCCCCTTTCACCTTGCCGGGATGCACTGGCAAGTCCGCAGAAGAGGAAGGACAGCGAGCGGATCGTGAGCGAACAGGTTGGGTGACCTAGCTGGCACGACTGGATTTTAATACGTAACGAATGATCATTGTAATGGTCATATTCCTCATTTTTGGCCGTTTTGCCTTTTGCTCACACTTACCTATAATCGTGCTGTCGGCGCGGCGAGACGGAGAGTTGATTCAGAACTCTCGCGTAGCCATGGTAGAGGCTAGCTAATGAAAGCAGAAATCGCAGGCCTACTTATGAAATCCCTTCAAGTGACCGCTTAACAGCATTCGAGAGGGACCTGCACTTTCCCAGATACCGCACACGGATAAATGTTCATCACACTGGCAATAAAGCAGTGATTTTATTCTTTGAAATGTTGACAAATTAGGTTCAAAACCAAATGTAACGAATGGGGCTTTAGTACGGCCATTGGTGAACTGGGCTGAGACCATCAACTCACTACACACATGAGACGCTGTTTTAACGGCACGTGGTGGCCTGGATTCAAACCCAAGATATCTCAATATCGCCACTCATTGTTCCAACTCCGTGAGGGAACCGTGCCAGCTGGAAGTGTCTGGATTCGAACCAGCAGCGGCATATGCAGAACGTATTGGTTCGACTTCCAGGAGGCACGGTGGGAGGACAGGTGAATACACCCCCACGGAGAAGGTCGCACACGGTTCTTCAGCAGACAGCATGCCCACCTGCCACCCAGGTGCCCTCGTGAGGGAAGGTGAGACCCCCGTCCACCGACAGCTGGAAGCGGATGCGTCTCGTCTCGTAGACGAGCGGGGAGACACAGTGCGCGTGTCCCTCTGTGTCCAAGTGGCCTGTCACGTTCACTTTATCCACGCCAAACCTGCCACAAATCATTGCTCTTAAATCACTCGAACTCGCAACTATTTTTTTTTACAATTTTGCAGAAATTAAATCTCACGGATAAAATCTTTTTCACAGTTGGTACGCATAACTATGCAGTTTGTCCAGTTACGTAAATCAACATGTAATGGCAGAACTGCTCCTCAACGAAGCTGCACTGCCAAAAGATAGGTGTTGAAAAGTGGTAACACTGTAATTTTTAACGTGTTGGAAATTATTATTATTGTTGATAATCCACACACCGGCAGATGACGCCTCTGGTGCTGTTGAAGCGCATGTTGACGATTTTAAATTCATCTCCACCAACATGACATCCTGATTTTGGGGAAATCTCCAAACAACGAACAGAAAAATCAGGGCAGCAGCTGTCCAGGGCCTGGCAGGATGAGGAGCAGGAGCAGTCTCCTAGGGTAGCCTGCCCACAACGGCCCGCACACGACGCATCTGAAAGACAGGACACATACATAATATTTTGCTCAAGAAAGCTCGTTCTTACCAGTGACTTCTCGTGACTGGACTGAACACCGACGTACAGCCAAGTTATGCTCAAACCGCTTTGGGCTTCATGATTACATGTTGCGGAGTAGACAGTAAAAGCCATGTGACATTACTTGCAGAAATACAACATCGTGTACCATTACACCGGCCTGTTCCAATTGCTCTGTAATTTAGTTACAATGCACATATTGTATTACAGATACACGACGACTAATTATTCAGCTATTCCACTGCCATTGCCGAGTTGTAATCAGAAACATAACTCCACTTGAGTCCACCAGAGCAGAAAATCCCATAACACGTGTCCAGAAAATTAAGAATTCCAAATTTAACATAGCGCCATGCACTGACCGGATCACCAGCAATGGTTTGTATGGCTCGTGAAAATTCCGTTCCGAGATACATCAGTACAACAATGGCCCCCAGTTTGCGCGTGACAGACGCAAACACTCACTGATTAACAAGGACACTCGCAAATGAACGAATTTCATTATTAAAATAAGCACTTTTATTTCTATTCAGTTATTCACTGGAGCGGACATCACGCTAGTATAGCCACATTTTAATGAAATTAAATGAAAAATATTTGCCAAATTGGCAACAGGCGATCGGCCATAATTTTCATAAAAGACCATTGTTGGCATATCCAAAACTTTACACGAAGCCTTGCATGTGCAATTACTATTTTATAATATAATTGCATTTTATGATAATTGCTGTATAATCTCCCCTTTTCTGGCATGGGCCAAGGTCCTCTTTGCTGAGCTGGGCATCTGCCTGTGGGATATAGTGTCAGGCGAAAATACATTATTTGCAAGATAATTGCCTCGTATTTAAACTGAAATTAAAGTGTGCATTTTAGTGAACGTCGATGTCTTTTAATTTCATCCACCAAATTCTATCCCAATTGTACAATCGGTGTCATGCTTTAGGATGAACAGTCCATTAGGATATTTTGCAGAGCAGTGGAACTCCTTGCGTTAGGGAACGGTCCATGGATGAGAACGATACCACAGAGCAGGATATGAGATCGCTTCAAGTGACCTTCACCCTACACAGAAATGGGCAGTTCTTACCCACAGAGGACAATGTTCATCGACTCACAATAAAACCGATATGTTTACATTTTCGCAACTGAACTTTAGCCAAATTAAGTGCAGAACCAAATGAGATGGGTGTTTTGGGTAAATATTATCCACCAGGCTGACACCATCACCTCACTACATCTGAATATCTGGTTTAAATTCACAGGCAGCTGACTAGAATTGAACCCAGGATCACATCGGTGCTAGTTCAGAACTTTGACCTCTTAAGCCACCTGGTCATCTCGTGTTTTCCATTTCTTTAAATATTTGACAAAATCCATTATGGAGTGGACTTTCGAACGTAACTTTATTTGTTAGTTTCACAACAGTAATTTAGACGACTGATTGTGATTGGATTTTCCAACCTGCAATCTTGTAAAGGAATTTGGTAATAAAAACACTAAATAAATGATCGCGTTAACAAACATCCCGCAAGATTACAAGTTCGCAGATAACGCAACATTCTAAGAATAGATTTCCAAACTCGTCCAACAGCTAACGCAGTGGCCATCGTTAGAGAATCAAGACTTTGAAACACGGAATTCCTATTCCGCTAGGTTCACCGTAGAGCATGGCCCAGCTCACCAGGGGCCTCACAGAAGCACGGCTTCTGAGCTTCCACACTGCACACTGTGATGAACCCTAAGCCAGACCCAAGAGGGCTCGATGTGGATTACCCAGCAGGATGAATACTGTATAGATAGATGCGCTGGCGAGAGACGGGAGAGTGAGTGATAGGGGGGGAAAGGAGCCTCAAAATATGACTCAAGCTTCTTAGGGCATAGACTTTCACATATAACACGAATGCCAGGCTTGTCAGGAACCCTGTTATTGGATCAGTGCAATGATACACAATTTCTCCTTTCTGCAAGTAATGTCACATAGTCTTTACTGTCCACTTTACAGCAAGTAATGTCCTTGATAATTGCCTGAGGATATTACCGCATGGCTACTGTAATTCAACGACTGGATCAATTTTAGTGGTGATGGTGTGGGCCTCTTAACATTGTTATTATCCTGCCACTCCAAATTAACAGCTAGAGATGCTCTGAGGTAGATGAACTGAACTTGTTGAGATGCAGTTAGGCTTAGTTTGAAAGTGGTCAAAATTTGGAAGATTTAATTTAGATTTTAACATTGTACCTGATACGGCATTATGAGATGCACATTTTAAGCAGATACGAGAGAGACGAGTATCGGAGTGAACTTTTAAAAAAACAGGCAAAACATGCCTTAAATTGCACAGATAACAAGATGTTTATTATTACAGCAGAAAATACCCTGTGAGCTTGCAAGCTCTGGATGCGGGATTCATGCGAAAGAGTAGGTCCTGTGATAGGGCATCTTGAATTCAAAGTAACTGCTTCCAAAATAATCACATTTAAACAGGCGTAACATCAACTTGAAATAATCGAAAGAATTTTGGATTAAACAAGATACAACAGCTACCAAACATGAAATCATGCGTTAATATCTCATCTCATTTTCAGAAACCGCTTAATCCTGTACAGGGTCGCAGTGAGCCGGAGCCCATCCCGGCAGACATAGGGCGTAAGGCAGAGATATACCCAGGATGGGACGCCAGTCCATCACAGGGCACGGGGGGCAATTTAGTCAGTAGGCCAATTAACCTATGTAGCAGCATATCTTTGGACTGTGGGAGGAAACGGGAAAATCCTGCGAAAACCCACGCGGACACAACGACATTAATTTCACCGTTTCAGCATCATTCTCAAGTAAATGCTTATCGATTTTTGTCAATCCCTCGTACCCTGTGATGTAATGGGTTTTAGCGCTCTCCTTGATATATAGCTATTATGGTTACTACCCAGTCACCCTGACTTGTCAGCCTCCCTGTCAGTAAGAATCGCATATAGCAGCAAGCGTGCAGTGTTTGCTCACAACTAGGGCTGTTTACTAATGTGCTTTCGTGGAGCCTGGAAATCAACAGAGGAACAATACATGGCCTATCAATGTCTTAATTCTGCCAATGCAACCCGGTCAGACCTGCAATAATGACTGAATCAATATGTACAAAACACAAGTCATGTATTGTTACATTGTTATAATTGATGTTGCCATTATAAGTCGCCACTCTTGCCCTACGTTCGTTATTTCACTGTAGGTTATTTATTCTTTGACTGCCATGCAGCAGACGTTTGCAGCGGTAGAAAGATTTACAAGTGCTTGTTTTGGACCTGAAATGTGCAATTTGTGAAAAAGTAATGTCTGAGATGTGCACAGGCCGTTCATAAACCATACAGGAGAACTCGTCTTATCCGCGACCCTATTACCCGTGATTCCTATTATTCGCGGCGGCGGCTGTAGGATAAGCAAAAACTCCTCTTATCCGTGGCCCTATTTGTATTTTTCTCCACAGTTATTCACTATTTTACTCATAATGCAGAGTGAAGTGGCTTCCTAATACTCGTGGTTTATAGTAACTGCCGGTTATCTGTAAGTAACGGGTGTTATGCCATCACATTTGTTCTTGTGGATAAGAGGAATCGTTTGGCAAATTCATCCTGCGGTGCTATCCACGCAGTGTAACCCCACGGATGAGGACTAAAACCACGGATAATGACATCCGCAATACTGCTCTCTCGTATCCACGCGGATAAGAGGAATTCTCCCGTGTGGTATTGCCACTTTGATGGGCAGTGTTGTACGGAAAACAGTGCCAAATTTATCCGACGGCAATGACAGAGCGATCAATTGTCTAACCACCGCCTGGCTCCCTCCCAAATATAGTTCGCATGGTAACAGCAGCTCGAGTAGGTGTCAGTGTGTTCACAGACGCGACACACACAGAGTCGAGCGATGAAATGCAAATAATCACACCCGCTCGCTCTCACGCACCAACCCCCAACCCCAAACAACACTGCCGACTGTCTCCTGTATTGGAGCACAAGCAGACCAAGTGACAGCGTGCTCACAGGACGCTTTTACATACTCAAGCCACCAACACAACAGCACGTATTCACGTTCATTACGCGTAACGACACACACACACTACATCTGCGTTCCGACATACCAACGCTCCCAGCACCCAGGAGCAGAGAGTGTGTCCTTGGAAACAGGAAGTGCAAGGGATGTTTAGCGTGTTCACACGAGATTTTACACATTCACAGAGATGATTAGCGCGGACACAAACAACAAACAAAACAAACAACCGTCTTTCGCCACTAAGTGGCGGTGACGTCACCACGTCGCCTGTGCCAGGCCACATGCACCCCGAGGCCACGGGGTGCATGTGGCCTGGCACACGCTCACTCACACACACACACAGGGTTACTGTACCTGCGTTGACAGGACCCATGGCCGCAAATTGCGCGAGTGTCAAAACGAGCGTGAGCTGTATGGCTGATGTCACCGCCATTTGAATTAGCGATGTGCAGCAGCGGTAGTAGCAGGCAGCTCGCGTGTTGCATCGACGGGGAGATGAGCTGTCAGAGCCTGGGTTAGGGTTGGGGTTTTGGTTGTGGGTTGGGGAGGAGGAGGGATGGGTTAGAGTGGATGGGGGGGTTGGAGAAGGGAGCGGATGAGAAACTGGGGTTGGGGTGCCACAAACAGAGACGGGTATCTTGTTCCGAAGGTCAAACGGGGAACATGTGGTGCTGCTGTTAAAGGGGCTGCGTTCCAATGAGTGTAGGAGGTGTTGTGGTTTTTTTTTACTGAAGAAACATATTAAGGAATCCTACTAGTAAAGCGAAATACTCACTTGATTTTATTGAAACAAAAACATGGGCGTTTTAGTAAAGCTAAGCCACAGCAATGACGGAGGAATTAGCTTTAATTTTTTGAATAATTTTAGCGAGAAAATGTTTTGGCCATTTTTGGGAGAAAACTATCGACATGGTTTAGCGTATAGATTTTTTGCTCGTGAAAATGTTTCTTCAAAAAGTTCATATTTTGTTTTAACGCATAGCGTACACAGCCTGAACAGAGTGAGCCGAGATGTCTCCACCGGGACCGCGAGGGTATTTCCCGCGATCGTTCTCACGCTAAGCCGCAGCGGCCGGGGATTGTGAACTCGGAACCAGTTTGACCCGAGCTGTTAAGGAAGTGACGAGCATCCTAGGCTGACGCTGGCAGATTTTTGCCGCTCTTAAGATTGCCAGTTTCACGACCTTTCAGTGTATTCGAAGCACCCGTAATCATTTATTTTTTGTTGCTTTGGTTTTAATTTGTTGGTTTTTTTCCTCCGTTATTCACATGCCGTTTTCTTCGCGGCCCTTGTGCAGCGCTTTGTGACCCTCGGGTGAAAGGCGCTATATAAAATGCTATTATTATTATTATTGATAACCAACGTTGACAAAAACTTTTGGTCAAAAATTACTGTCGAATTTCCGGTTATTTCACTCCAACATATAGTACAGTCTCTCCTCGACTTACGACATATGCGACTTACGACCACCCAGACTTACAACGGCCTTCCCAGTAACCCGATATATTTTTTCGAGTCCCGACAGTTGGTTGTAAAGTCTAATGATCACCGCTCCAGCGGCGGCAGGATAACATCGGCTGGCCGCGCTACTGCAAGGCAGTCATATTTGTTATTATCTGGGTCTCAGTCTGTATTTGGGTGTCTAGCAGCATTTTGTGTTTTGTTTGAAAACTGCTATAAGGTTATCTTCGACTTACGACCAAATCAATTTAGTAAAGTTGAACATATTGTGCTATGTCTGCAGAGTGTTAAGAATGTTCCCCCTTGCCTGCATTCCTGTAATTTGTGTCATAACTCCTCTCCTCCCAGGTCCCCCTATGCACCCGTCTGTGCTTCACTGTTGCGTATTTCACTGTTGCTCTCTTGGGGTCCAGTCTTTTCCACCCTGTCCTGTGATCTGTCACGCACACCCTCCTCTCAGGAATGAGTTGTTTACAAGGATGACAATTTCGGCCGTTTTTACAAGTTGTTAGAAGTTCTGTTTGTACTAAAACCAGTAATTATTTTTTGAAGCTGGCTACTGTTAATTGTAAAGCTTGTTTCCATGTCTGGCTGAGTTTTATTCGAATTTTTCGAGATATTTTGCTGGTCTTGCCTGTGGTGCCATTTACATATGGCAGGAAGGCACAGGTTTTGTTGTCCGCATTTTATTTTTCTTGCTGTCGTGGTTTTCTATTTATTGCGAGTTAGATCTCTGTTTTTGTGTATCCATTACTGGTTAGTTCTTGTTGCAAATGTTTACTACGCTACTCAGTAATGGATACTTACTACTCAAGCTCACATGGTATTTTCTGCTATAATAATAAACATAAACATCTCCCTATATAGCACAATACATAAACTTTACTCACAATGCCTGAAGATGCCTCCAATGTGAGCAGCGAAACGTCGTGAAGGAGAGAGAGGGAACGCTCAACACAGCGATCTGGAAAGAACAGCTTTGGAAAGATTGCCAGTTTCACGACCTTTCAGTACATTCGAAGCAGCCTTAATCATTAACTTTTCGTTTCTTTGGTTTTTATTGGTTGTTTTTTTATTTTGTTGTTGACATGCCTTTCACTTCGCGGCCCTTGTGCAGCGCTTTGTGACCCCAGGGTGAAAGGCGCTATATAAAATGCTATCATTATTAATATAAATCTCAACTAAGCTTGAATACAATGGGAATATCAACTTTAGGACAAAAACAATATAGTATGTCAATCGTTTTCAGGTGAAAAATATTATAAAAAATCCCAATTTCCTATTATATATAGCCCAACTCTGAAGACCTTGAACCAATCTGTACATATAAAAAAAAATCATAAAACATACAACATTTTAGTTTTAAGATATCATTGTTCTGTTTATCTGTACTATTTCAATATACATTATCTACGTTACACAACTGATGTTTGAAATTTTCCGAGGATACAACAGATCGACTCTTATTGGTATAACAGCCACGCAACGGCTGTGATTAACGCACCCATTCCGCGTCTCTGGATGACTGGTCTCTGCTTAGCCGTGTTAGGCTCGGTGATTCCCATATCGGTGTTATTCGACGAGCCTCGGTTCTCATTCCGTCTCCACTCTATGCGTCGTTCCATAGCGATGATGGCGAACGACAGCACGACAAAAACAGGAGTCTTATGTAAATGCGAACTGCAGTTTATGCTCTCTAATCTCCACAGCAAACCTGCGAGGCAGGGCAGTGCAGGGGGGGGATGATTTGAAATGTTTTGACAGCACACCTTCCTGTAATTTCACAGTACTTCTATCTGATGAGCAGATGAGACAGTTTTATGTTTTCTAACGGCACTCGTGGGAAAGAGTTCTCAGAGGTCGAAAAAACATCGGTGAAAAAAATGCTAGTCCACATCAACATGCTGATTTTAAAATTGTCAACTCAAGGATATTGTGTGTAATGCATAGACTTTTTACAAAAGGTAATACACTTTCAATAAGGCTTGCGATTGGTGTGTGAAAATCATCAACAAATATCACTACAAACCGTTAATTACCTCGACGCAGCTTTCTTTACATATCACACAGACACAGTCTACATTTTGTATTACACACCTTTATTTCACGTTACTGCACTTAAACCATAGTGTCCAGAAATGTATGCCAAATACACGTCATCATATTGTTTACGTTTATGATTTGTATGAAATTATACAATATGGCTTGAATGGTTATTCCCATGACAGTTACATTTCCCAGCACGATCTGTGAATGCATATACAACCAAGTGTGGCGCATAACACCATTTTAGACGTATGACCAAAACAAGACAAATGGAAACACTCAAATTCACGGGTTATCCTTCCTAACGACTCAATAGTCAACAATGCAATTTTCCAATATATATTTGTTACAATTTGTAGGTATAGTGCAGTATGTGTTTTATGGATAATGCTGACGATGATTATGAGTAGTAACCGACCTCGACACTACAAGGTAGACGAGGTAAAGTCACCTGTCTACCGTGTTACAGCAAACATGACAACCAATGCTAATAGAGATAGGATGCTGTATATGACATCTTGGATGTCAGCGAAATGCATTACAACCTTTGAGTGCTACCTTAATAGACACATTCTTTGCTTTATTGCTCATTTCGTACAAAAACAAAATAACAAAGTTGTAACTATTTACAGCCCTTTTATCAAGCTGCTGCTGAAAGAAGGCCCGTCCACAAATTTGTGCGCATTTGCGATGGACCGGATTCATAAGAGTGCACGATAACAAGTATACGGACTTTCTTTAGTCATGGAACAGGTTAGTGGGAAGTACCCAGGACCAGTTCACGTATCAATGACTTCTAGTGTTAGCCATGGCTGGGAATATAGCATGGTGCAAACCCACTGGGCACGCTGCTTGCACAAATGCAAAAGTATGTTATATCAATCACCCCCTGATACACACTGGCAAAACAAGCTTCAGTTCAAAGCAATCGGACACAAGAACAAAAATTCACACTTCAACGTACAACAGTGTCATTCTGCTGCGTGTATTTCCTCAGTTAAACACACCTGACTTCAGAAAGCCTCCACTACGGTATCACAGCCATTCGTTTGAGGGACAAGCAAGGTTTCTGTCTCGGCAAATCCAAAAAGATACTTTCACTTTGATCTTCGATAAGGATTCCTGGCTTTTAAGATCCCTACACTGAACTTACTAGTCCACAGTCCCCCTTTGTACTTCACCGAGTGTTTCAATTATTTTAGAGCTTTTTGGTATTAAATCTATGTTGATAAAAATCCCAGATAGCTTATACCTGCCACCCTGATGTTTGGTTGACACAGGAGGCGGTTCACAAATGACAGCGTATATGATGGTCGTGCTACAGCAATCTCATCAGCCACAGATGCTAATCATCACATTAATATGCAGTGAAATACAACACACGCTTCAAATTATATATTGTGGTTTAAGCGCATTATGGGAATACACTTGATGAAAGTAAACAAGTCCTTTGTATTGCAGTGCAGTTACTCCTCAATAAATAATGCATAGTGCATGCAGTGTTGTCTGTACTAAACAGGTTATAATAATTAGGGGAATACATATATATGAGACAACACTTTAACTACAGAAAAAGAGCCAGCAATGTATGTAAAACAAAGGAATACAAAGACACGAATACAAAAAACAACGCGTAAAAAACCATTGATGTGAAAGTCGTTTTCTAATCAGACGTGCACCTTATCACTTGTCCATTTATACTATTATTTTCATTCAGGAATCTCCTTACAAGTGCTTGAGGACAAAGCGAGTGAACATTGGGAGAATTGTCTTGCTGTCAAGGGGCAAACACACTACGGCTATATTTGTAAACATATACTGTATCTGCAATGCCCTGACCATCTTCACCAGCATTGTAAAACAAATCAAAGACTTGAGTACAGATATCAAAGCATAGCCCATAATCGAAAGAAAACCAGTGCAGAAACCAAAGATTATACTTTCAACAAGAAGATTACAACCCTTTAACCACAGATTTTAATAACAGGGCACTACTGCCTTCAAGAACGCATCTCAATCATGCACACAGAAACAAACCAAGCCTCATAGAGAATGGGATACAGGTGTTGTTACCCCATTACCCGTTGGAATCGTGGCCACCTCCACAGAAGCTCCATGCCATGTGCCCGAAGTTCCATTCAAACTATTGGTCCGAACGTCAGTTAAGATTGGGGTACCCGGCCAAAGGTTTAGTCTTGTGCTCCACTTGCTGGCCATTTGTGAACCAACATCCACATCTGAGTGTGCGCTCTTGACCTGGTTAAGTCGAGTGGACATAAATAACAAAAAGTGGATTAGTCATAATCAGTACAGCAGTATGTATTTATTTATCTTGCATTGCACACTTTAAATTTGAATATGGAGAGATGCATGCTTGTAATTAAATTGAGAGACAGAAAGATGAACACATGGATTACAGAATATAAGCAGGTAAATGGCACGGTGAAAATTATAAATGAAATGAAATGGGATTGGGCTGGGAAACGTCCCAAGAATAGATGACGGCTGATGGTCAAGAACAGTGGTGCAGTGGCAGCCGAGGAATGGAGCGCATCCGAGAGTTCTCCAACCGAGGTGGAGCGAAGAAATCAGTTAGATGCATAACCTCACCGTAAGGCTCATTAGAGCTAGTGGCAGCTTTGTGAAGCCTTAATTCTGCAGCGAGTGTATTGATGATCGCCGGTGATCATGACGATTTTCAACGGAGAAAAAGTGTCGTGCATAAATTGCGCAATGCAATGCCTACCTCATCTGGGACGACAACCTCCCCGTCGCTGGGGTCAACGCCGGAGGGCAGCCCCAGCATCTGGCGATGCACCAGTCGTGCGTACAGACCGCCCTGCTGCATCAGCTGAGCGTGAGGGCCCTGCTCCACCAACTGGCCGTGCTCCAGCACCACGATGTGATCGGCACGCTCCACGGAGCTCAAGCGGTGGGCGATCACCAACACGGTGCGGCCACGCAGATTGCCGTTGTACAGAGCTTGCTGCACCTACGAACACGAAGAGAGAGAGAGAGAGCTCCTTTTAAATCAAATAAATACGTGTATAACTTGCGACGCGCGCGTAATCGTTCAATGTCGAGGAAGAGACTGAGAGGTGGGGAGGGGGAAGGCAGCCACTCGGTTAGCTGGCACCAACATTTGCCAGACACTGCGTCCTGTGCAGCAATATGGTATATGTTTTCGTGGTAACGCTGAAGACTCACCGCACTACCGATTTACTTTTCAGTAAACCAAGAGTCACACACTTAACCCAGTACAAATGGTGACAGTAAAAATATGCTGTAGATAGTAAAAATATCATTGTTCGTGACTGAATATTAATTTGTCCAAGTAAACGTCTTCCATGCCATGCTGGTCGTGAGAGTATTTTCACCATACATCCACACCCTGGTTTGTTGTGTGGGTTAGTGAAGCCAGAGGGCACAGACTTGGCAGCATATAAGCACGTTATAACAGTGGAATCTATTGGAGTGCCCTTTGCACCCTGCCAAGTGACACGTCATCTAAAGATGGTCGTAAACACTTTGGTTTAAAACTGAATCGTCCTCATTCATTTTCATTCATTCATTAGCACTCCCCGCTTATTCCTGTACAGGGTCGCGGTCAGCCGGAGCCTATCGCAGCAGACACAGAGATGCCAGTCAGTCACAAAACCCTTTTTATTTATTTGATTTGCAATCCACGAGACATGTGTGAATGCGGTGTAAAGAGCGTGCGGACTCACCAAGTGCTCGCTCTCCGCGTCCAGAGCACTCGTGGCCTCATCCAGGATTAGGATGCGTGGGTCGCGCACCAGCGCACGCGCTATCGCCACGCGCTGCTTCTGCCCGCCCGACAGCTGGGCTCCCTTCTCCCCGGCCTCTGTGACACAAAGCAGCCACGCCGAAAAATAACTACTACTTTACAGGCATAAAGACAAATACCCCCCAAATAACCTTAACAAACTGTAGGGGCGAATGCTGTTAGCGAGCACCTATGAAGGCCGGAACCGCACACGACGGGGTGGGTGGCAAGCACCAGGCCCAGCCACCTTTGTCTCCCTAGTGGCAATGTTATATGTACAGTTTATTAAACCTAAGGTTGGAACACAATATTTAATGTTATACTGTATGCTGCATGCAGTATAAGGTCGGGGACTTTCTGTAGAGGTGTTCATCACATGGTAATAGATCTAAGTTTAGTTTCAGTTTGAATCTTGTTTAATAATTCAGTAATCATTTGCATAACGATTTCATGTTACATTATATAACGCGCACAGTATTCGTTCAATGTCAAAGGTATTCGTTCGAAGAGAGAACAACTCAGAGGTGCGAGAAAATCGCAGAGAGTCAAGGGGAAGCCAGTCACGCGGTTAGCCGGTGCCAACGTTTTGCAGACACTGCATCCTATATGTTATGTTATTTATTGGCCAATTAACAAGTGTTTTTTTTATCATGGGAGGAAACCAGGGAACGTGAAGGAAACCCATGCAGAACAGGGAGAGAACACACAAACTCCACACAGAAAGACGCCCTAGGCGAGAATCAAACCACCTCAGGCAGGACTTTCTTTTTCTGTGAGGCGAAGATGTTACCACTGCAACACCTTGTGAAGTGGGTGGACATTTTTAAAAACATATTTGAAATTACAACTTAATAAGTTCTGTGCAGTCGCTGGTGATTGGACTGGGACCACCAACTCACCACACTTGCTAAACTGGTTTAATTACAGCTGACTTTCTGGATTCAAGCCCAGGATCTCATCAGTGTTACCTAAGTCCTGACACCTTATTAGCTCGCTGAGTTACCCTACCACCTTTCTTCCACATGCTGCACTGTGTTAGGTTTGTGGCAAGAGCTATTAAAAAAAACCGTGGCTAATCCGCTACGACTTTTAAGTTTCATTGAACAAAGTTGGCTACTGCCTTCGGTGGCTCCGAAGGATGTCCGCGAACCGGCAACCTCCACTGTGCGTCCATGGTGAATCTGACCGTCTCTGGTGAGATTACTTGTCTATCTCTGGCAAGTCTATCTCCGGTGAGTCTGTTTCTGACAAGGATAGCCACCTGTCACCTATGAGTCGATCTATCGACCTGTCTCTGGCGAGACTCGAGCCCCGTCTCTGTGCAGTCCTTCCCTGATGTTGTCCGTCTATCTTCTGCTTGGCCGACCCCGTGACCCTCGTGCCATCAACGTTACCAAACAGAAAGGATGTTTCGGAACCCCTCTCACTGCTCACTCAGCCCACAACTGCAAAGTATGACGCACGTCGCTGCATAGAGCAGGAGGCTAATAAAAATAAAGGTGCCAGACACGAGAAACCGCATTACTCGCCTGTTTGGTAAGCGAGAGGCAGCTCGGAGATAAAGCCGTGAGCGTTCGCTTGCTGCGCAGCAGATATTACTGCATCCTCTGGGCAGTCTTCCATGCCATAGGCAATGTTGTCCCGAAGTGACCGTGCAAAGAGCACGGGTTCCTGTCCTACGAGCGCCACCTGCCAACAGCCACAAGCAAATGCAGCCCGCCGCACAGCACAAGTTCAACACGACCAAAATCAAACCAAAATCTCACCCAGCCTTCTGTGACAGACAATGCCAGTGTACTGGTGCAAGTTTTCACGGCTCGATGCATGAAAATTGCTTTCCAAAGCTGTTCTTTAGGGATAGCCATGTCGAGCGCTCCGCCTCTCTCCTTCACGACAGTTTGCCTCGCACGTTGTGGGCATCCTCAGGCGTTCTTGACCTCATGATGCATGAGGATGCCTCCAATATTATGTTTAACATGACGGCTTTTGTAACCAATATCATCCATAATAAGGCACACCGGTCTATTGGACGGCAAACACCGAAAGAATGTCGTACTCTGTCGTAAACATTATGGATTTGCTCCCGAACACACCGGTGTGCTGAAGTAGTAACGGATTGGCACGATCTGTTCACACGACAAAACCTTAATGATCGGCCGTGATGCGCCAACCAAAACAGTACTTTCTTTCTGGATAACCCCAGTGTAGGTCATTAAACGGCAGTCAGGAGGCCGCGACGCTTGCTCACCTTCGCGTGCAGGTACTGGTGCTGGTACTCTTGCACTGAATGGCCGTCGAGCAGCACACGGCCGCCCAAAGGCTCGTAGAGACGCTGGAGCAGATGCACGCAGGACGATTTGCCGCTCCCAGACGGACCCACCAGAGCTGTTACTAGCCCCGGCTGCAGCTCAAATGACACGCCCTGTAGCTCAGATAACCGCACAACGTGAGGATCGTCCGTTAGTCTCCCGCTGAGCGCTATCGGCGTCACGAGACGTACAATCTATTGGGATCTCTCGCACAGCAGCGCAACCCTGAATGTAAGAAAATGGCCCACGAACGGAGATATCACAGAGCCACGTCTGAGTTCCCTTCAACTCGGCCTACACAGGAAGAGGGCAGCCCTTTCCCACCCAGTCTGCAATGCAAGAGTCATGGTTTTTTTGGCCTGACAATCAAACCTGAGCTGGAATTTAGCCAGATTAAGTGCACAACAATTGTAATGTAATGTATTTTTGTTTAGGAATGGGTTGGTGTTTGTTGGTATTTCTTGCACATGGAAAACAATACTCAATGTAGTTGCCAGTTTAAACGGCTGGTGTCCAGGTTCACCCGAGGTGGCAGGTTGCTCCCCAGTGGTGGTGATATTTGAGTATACTTTTAGAGCCGGATGCCCTTCTTGACGTGAACCTTTTTTTTGTGAAAGGGTCTTCAGATGATGATTTGTCTGGAACCTTCACCCAGACCTGTTCATCAAGGGAGACCCTAGCAGCAGTGCTGGACTCGAGGTGACAAAGCTCTGCAGTTCATTGGAACACGCAAACCCCTCCATCACGATAAGGTTACAATCCATGGGGGGAAAGAGTAGTTAATAAAGCAAAAAAAGAGAAATCACTGGTGTCCGAGCTGAGACCATCAATTCAGCACACTCGGGATCTCACTTTCATCACAGGTGACTCTCCCTGGATTCGAACCCAGAATCTCAGCCCGATTCGGTGCCAGCTCAGCGCTTTGACCTCTGAGTGCCCCGGCCAATGTACTGGTAAATGGGAATGTGAGTGAGCGGCCACCATGTAGCTGTGGAGGAGGGGTTGGGCAGTTGGCTGAAATAAATAAGTTTGAGTGCTGTCTATGAGAAGGGAAAACATTGTTTTCCACTCCCATTCTGAAATGTTAAATAGTTTATTTTCTGTGTATCAAAGTTTAACATTAAAAGCCATAGGATACATAAGATTCAAGTTAAATCGTTAATATGTAATTTGTATACGTATACATTTTAATTCACTCAGGCTTCACGGAAGACTTGGTTCACCCTGACCTGGTGTAAATGGATAATGACTCGGTCCAGAACGATCTAAACTTGCAAGAGTCATGTGCAAGCCTGAACTAATGAAGCGTGCATGCCAATATTTTAACTGCTTTGCGAACGATACTCGGTATCCAAAAGTTAGATTGAATTCTCCTTATATGAGCACTAATTTACACGGATAATTTGCACCGATTGTCTCATCAGTCATCTGGATTGCTGTCAATGTGAACCTCGGTCTAGCAAATTTCAACAACAGGAGAAGACATTAGTCCCAATGTCCTGGCCAAAATACTGCTAAATGTCTGTCCGTTTGTCCGTGCATCAGTCCGCGTTAAGCTCGCACGCCGCGCCACCCGGACCAACGACCTCCCCTCGCCCCCCCTATGTGCTGTAGGAAATCTAATGTAATCTAATGGCGGGGCGCTGTTACACAACGGAGGAGGTGAGAGATAGGAGGTGGCAGGGAGACAGGGACGAGGTGAGGACGAGGTGACAGCGAGACAGATGAGGTGAGGACATGGCGACGGAGAGGCAGACGAGGTGAAGAGAACAGGGGATGGTTAAAGCGCAGGGTTGGGTTTATCACCTAACAGTGCATAACCCAGATTGCGGCCTGAGTATCGGGCCCAAACAGCCTAGTTACACAAAACTGAAATTCCTAACAGGCTGCTGTTTGACGACTGGCTGTCGCTTGTTAATGTCACGCAAGTATCCGGTGGGCATACCCAGTATGTTTTGAATAAGTGAGATTGATTGTTTACCTCGAGAGAGGCCTCATTACCATACCTTCAGCACGGGAGCGTCAGGCCTTGATGGGTATGCGAAGGTGACATCCTGGAAGGAAACCTGCCCGTCCAGCTCCATAGGCGCCAAAGTCCCGTCGGTACGGATGCGTGGTTCCCGGTCCATGTACTCAAACACCTTGTCAGCCGCACCCACGGCCTGCATCAGTCCCGTGTACACCGAGCCTATGTTCTGGGTGACAATAAGGGCGGTAGGATAGGTTAAAGCTCTTCGAAACCCCCTGAACTTAACAATAAGCATTTATAATCCACTAATTGCCCCCCCCCCCCAATCTTTTGCAAGTGAAATTAACCAATTATTCAACGCCCTGAAGCTAAATTACACTTGTTAGTGGCACAGGTTGCATTAGTGTGTTTGACTTTGGCCTTTCGCAATCTCAGTGAATAATGAGTTTGCTGCACTTATAGACTTATGAACAAAACTCAGGAATGTCAATGGGTAAAGCTACCCAAGGAATATTAATTTGTGGGAAACATATTTACTCTCCCTAAATACAGATTTCTTGGTTTCATGTTCTTTCAGCCCTTCTTAAAGTGATGAATGCTTCGTTCCCACGAGCATTTACAATATGTCATGCCATTCCGCGAACAGTCCAGTACAGCTCCGTGGATTTAGTTCCCCTCCTCCATTATCCCAACATTCTCCCACTTCTTCCCTCTTCAGTCAGATGCTTGTATCAGCTTACACTATCCCAAGCTATAACAAGTTGTGTTTTGTAATTTTCTACCCGAATATTTTGAGATAAATAAAAAGATGACCCTGAAGTTGACCCCACGTGTTAGACGCTGCTAACTGCTTTCGCGTGTTCCGCTCTGACCTTTTGACCAAGACAACTTTTTCCAAGCTCTGCCCGGCTAAATGCGGATAGCCCCAACAGCCGAGCGAGCCACTAGACACAGAATAAAACTGAGCCAGGTGGCTCGAGTATGGCTCGCAGCCTGCCGTGGGAATCCGGGACAATTAACTGGGCATGGGAAGGCAGCGTCTGAGAGCCCTGTGTCCCAGCCGGATTCCTGTGTTTGTACCTCGAGGCAGGAGCCGAGCTCCATCTGGTAAAGGATGAAGGAGACAAGATGCGCGCCTGAGATGCAGTCAGTCACCACCAAATGCCCTCCATAGTACAGGATGCCCACCTGCAGGGCCAGCTGTGTCAACTGTCATATGGGGAAACATAAAACAATTATATTTTATATGAACCCTGGAGGCCAGCTTTGACAAAGCACACGCTAGCGGGATGCAGCTACAGTGTAGTGCTTTGCACGCCGTCCTACAAGCCCGGTCAAACGAGTTCAAATCCCGACCACGGCTAACGCCAACGGTGAGTGATACACCCCCCAAATAATCATAATTCACTAATCTGCATGGATCACACCTAAGATCAACATGGCATTTGGAGTGACAAAGCGTTGGAACCTATAATTTTTTTTATTACGTTTTATCTGGCTAATAATACTCAGTGGCCAATAAAGGTGTTGGGAGGAGGGGAGTTATTTTTTTATCAATGATCCGACGCATCATTACATGCCTAGTGAGCGCAAGCCAATGCCCCAAGAGGATCGTAACGCGCATCAATCAGTGCGTAACGAGCATCAATCTCCTGCGGGCGCTCACGCTGTTGCT
Source organism: Geotria australis (assembly GCA_036362915.1). NCBI lineage: Eukaryota > Metazoa > Chordata > Hyperoartia > Petromyzontiformes > Geotriidae > Geotria > Geotria australis. Next base: position 2,276,349 of record JAZEWU010000010.1, read on the forward strand.
GCAAGAGAAGCCAGCATAGGCGAGGGCCTGCCGGCGGTTGTGGCGGTACGTCTGCTGCAGCGCGTCACTGTAGCGACGGCATTCGGCCTCCTCGCCGGCCAGGCTTCGCACCGTCCGAACGCCCGCCAGCGCCTCTTCGGCGGCACCGCTCGCCAGCGCCAGGGAGTCCTGTACCGCCTTGGACAACTTCTGCGAAGCCAAAAACCAACGAATGTGTAAGCTGACAATTGCTCGCAAGAGCTGCTGTTTTGGGACAGCTGTGTCGAGATTTTTCTCATCTCCCATGTTAGAAGCATCATCATGCTTCAACAGAAAGGAGGAGCACAGCTATTCAGAAACAGCAGCTCTTAAGAGCAAATCTGTCCGTTTTTTAACAAACACGTTCTATGGTGTGTTGTGAAACACGAGACCTCATAGAAGTCTCCGTAGAACTTAGAGAGAAGTGTGACGATGGGCAGACCCAGCAGAGTGGCCAGACTGAGACGCCAGGAGAGACCAAACATGAAGACGCACACTCCTCCTGCCTTCACCACGCTCCGCAGGAATATGTTGGCATTCTGGGAAACGACTTCGCTCACCACCGTCGTGTCCGAGCTCAGTCGTGAAGTTACATCCCCTGACGCCGGAAGACAGAACAAAACCCATGAGTCGTCAAGAGGCACATATGCACTGTGTCAAAATAACGAGATAAGACACACAAAGACCAACACTTTGCATGAAACTCTTTGAGTGGAGAACAAGGCTAACACACCTGTGCGGGTGGTGTCAAAAAAAGCCACCTCCTGGTGGATGAGTGAACGGAAGAGCAAATTGCGAATGCGGATGTTGAGACGAGATATCGTCAGTGTGAAGAGGCCACCTCGCAGTCCAGCTGCTATGGAGCTGGAGTTAAGGGTTAAGGTTACATTGGTGCAAGGTCAAAGCAGCTCTGCAACCACCACTTGAAAATACAGTACCATATATATTTTGTAACCATAACAAAACACTCATCAATTAAAACTAGCAACTTTTCTCACGCAATACTCTATGTGAATGCCAGTTAACTCACAGAGAGCTAGAAAACAATTATGACGCTTTCCAATTTTTTGTCTCTCCACGTAAATTGTTTAAATAATTTACACGTTTTGCAATATACACAATTAACACTACCACGAGTAAAGCTTCGTATTTAAAACTATATTTGTGAAGGCATAAACATGGTGTCCCGTATTACATTGTAACCCCATTATTTATGAATTTCTTAAATTATTTTTCCCATCAGTGTTAATCTTGACTGCATAAAGAGAGTGGACTCAAAGCTTACCTGGCTATGGCAATGAGAGACATATAAAGAATAGCTTGGCTGAATGCAGCCTCACTTTTCTTTATGACAATTCCATCGATCACCTGGCCCGTGTAGTAAGGAATAAATATTTCTCCTAATTAAACACAACATGCATAGTGTGAACAACAATAATATCGCACATACGATTTTTTTATTCTACATTCGCAACAATTTTAAAACGTATTAAGTTATTAAAGCACGTTTAACACTTTTTTTTACTAAAATTATTGTCCTTTTCTCAAAAAAGTTTCTCCCAATTGTGCTAGAGCAGCACCCTGTATTAAAAACAGTCTACAGCCGCCATCTCAACCGGTGGGTCGCGACCCTTCAGTGGGCCGCGAGCGCCATCTTGTGGTCCGTGGAGACCAGACCCAAGTGGGCCTCGAGGTCTTTGGACTGTGGGAGGAAACAGGAGCCTCCAGAGAAAACACACGCGGACACGGGGAGAACATGCAAACTCAACATAGAAAGGGGCCCGAGCCAGGAATCGAACCCAGGGATTTCTTTCTATGAGCTGGCAGCGGTACTCACTGCGCCGCCGTGCCCCCCTACACTTGTGAATGCAGGTTAGTCAGATGGCCGTCCGAATTCAAACTGAGGATCAAAGCAGTGAGGGCTCGGCAATCTGACCTCTGAGCCGACTTGCCACCTCTTGTTTGACCATTTAATTTTATGTTTGACAAACGCCGCACCCAAGCTGACTTTTAGACGCTGTAAGGTAGTATTTATCAGTATTACAAGAGTACTTTTGACTGCCGAGTGCAAGTAAACATTGAACCTTCAGTCATAAATCGGACCCTGGAAATAAATAACCAAATACATTGTGAGTGCCTTACTGTTATCTGTAGGCCACAATAACACATTAACAGGTAAGCCAACATTTTTGGGAATAGACTTCGGGCCTCTTTTGAAGAACCAGACTAATCAGGGGCACCTGAGAGGATGCAAACCAGGATCACCAGGAGTGCCAACTCAGCACTTTGAGCCAGCCATCTCTTATATAAGCACAACTTTAAAGTATAGTTCTGCATCTCACATCATGCAGTTGTCCATTATTATTAGTCATCTATATATAATAGGGCTAGGCATGTGTCAGGTCTCCGATAATTTCCTTGCCTCTCCTGAGTTGACAGCGTTTGCGATGTCACAACTAGCCCACTAGATGGTGTAGATCGCCATCTAGCGGTCGGTACGTATCTGGCCTAGGCGGCCGCGGACCCCCTTAAAGACCAGTATTACTAATCAGTACCAGCCTTGTTTCAGTACCAGCCTAGTTTTCAAAAAACTTAGATTTATATCCATCCATCCATTTTCTAAACCGCTTGTCCTAGTGAGGGTCGCGGCAGCAGCTTTTTTAATAGTTCACATTAATTTATTTATATACATTACATTATGGCAATCGATTGTGAACTCACCTATAGAGCAAATGAGCAGGAATACGAATGCACCGGACAGATAGTGGGCATCTGGTTTGCATTGAGCAAACAATCGCTGTACGTTTCTTCGAGAGGTCTTCTTTTGTCCGCGATTCAAATCCTGCCCTTCCAGTCCACTACCATCTCCCTCTTTTCCGTGCTCAGCCAGCAACCTCCGTCGGTCTTCCGCGCTTCCCTCCTGCCCGTTGTCTTGCCGTTGAGCTCGGCTTGACAACGACCGCAAGCTGACGCCATGGACTGTGGCAAACTGCAGCATGCCGTACAATAGAAGCGAAGAAGCTAGCGTCCATACGTACAGCGCCCAGAACCATGCGTCAAGGTCCCTGTTGAAACACATTCACAGCGCCAGTATTAATGAGAGTTCACGAAATGCACGATGGTGGTGGGTGTCACTTTCTTTATGCATCACGCCATGCTGTGCAAGACTCGCAATAATAAAGTATCGCAGTAGTTTTATTGGACCATATGCAAGCAGCTCTTAGATGAGTGAAATTAAATAAATGCGCAATTAATTACCATCGTCGTGCACTCCGAAAGACTTAGCTAAACAATAAGCCAGCCAGACACGTATTAAGTGAATTAAGTATAATCATAATACTCTGCTCTAATTCCAAGGAATTCGTGCTCAAATAAATTATCTGCAAATTGATATTAAATTTAATTTAACCAAGATCATTTTTACTGCACTTCCTAAGAACTAATTTAAAACAGCTTCAAGTATTTTAGTATTCAATAAAACTTTTCAGCAAGCCAGACAAAAAATGGAATGAGCATGAAATGACGAACTAAGGGCCAAAAGACAGAGTCAAGTTAATGGGAGATGCACTAAACCTTTGAACTAATCAGGACACTTTTCATGAATGATACATATCCAGTGATACAAACAAATTGTGATACAAATTTCTCCTCTCCTGACTAAAATTTGACAATGCCTATTTTACCAATTTAGTTATTAGATTTCTATGGAGAGATGGACATTGCCATACTCTTTAAGTGTACCAAAAAAACACTTCAAAAACAATTTTAGAACCCTCTGACAATGATATTTCTGCTAACTTATTAATCACCTGTCTCTATTTCACTTGTTATAATTTAATTACTACTCGAAAGCATGATGGGCAGGGGAAAACATTAAGGCGTACAACTGAAAATAGCCATTTTATTGTTTACAAGCATCTACTCCCTCTAGTGAAGGCCCTTCTGCATTCAGTGGAGGGAGCAAACAATTACGGGGCTGCGTCTTTACATTTCTGGGGACCACTTTTTAGGCCAGATGGCTCAAACTCACCGCGTTCCTTCAGAGCAAACGAGCAACTTGACAGTGGCGTAGATGGCCATGGCACCGCACAGCAAGGTGTAGAGCCTCTCAAGCCTGAGCAGGACGCGTGTGGTCAGGTTGGGGCCACACGCCAGCCCCAGGCACACCGCCAGCGAGGTGCACACCCGCAACCCGCACAATATCCAGAGGTCAAGCAGCGCCCGCGCGGGGCTGGGGTCTGCCAGATCACTCCTGAACTGGTCGACGGAGAATCCGCGGGAGTACGCGGCCGTGCTGACCAAGCCATCTGTGGTCATCAGGGCCAGGCAGCTGGCCAGGACCCACTCCAACCGCGCCATGTGGGCACGTACGCTGGGCAAACCTGCGTCGGAGATGCAAAGTTGATTGTTAATTTCGTTCAATGTCACAAACGCTGAACCTTGCTTCGTTAACGCTTTGACTAATTAGTTCAACTGTTTAAATATGGCAGCGTCTGTTGGGCTGGCAGCATCGCGGGCTGTGGTGCAATTAAGGCACAGCTGTTTCCTGCGCAAACGACAGGACACGCCTGGGAGGACGTGTATCGGCCACGTGCGGATGGCTGCTGAGATAGGCAGCGCACGTTTTTACTGCATCACGGAATTGCCACTCCTGGGCCTTGTCCCGTGTCTCCTAGCACATCACCAGCTGTGTCGGTGCATTAATTCCATCCCACTGTGATGCACACTGTGGCTACTGAGCCCCATTTAATACGGGTGACAGCCTCTGAATAACTATGTGATTATGCAGAGCACTTTGCCAGGCATGTTGTCTAATACCTCTCTGATCCTACGCATTCGGAGGCAAGGGTCGGCTGATTATGTATATACAGGTACTGCTGGCATAATGCACTACGTGTTTTCGCTTTTAAACGAACGTTGTATTTAGTACCTTGACCATACAACGTGGTAGAATGCCTGTTATAATACAACTGATAATACCGGATATCAACCAATCATATTCTCGGGAATCTGAGCAGCACTGTAGTACATCATACACCAACTGCTAAATGACAAATGGCCATTTAGTAAGCGCTCGCAAGGAATCGTTGAAACGATTGAATCACTGCTCCAAAATAATAATAGCATTTTATATAGCGCCTTTCATCCGAGGGTCACAAAGCGCTGCACAAGGGCCGCGAAGCGAACGGCATGT
>JAZEWU010000010.1:2281595-2292340 GCA_036362915.1 Geotria australis
CGTCCGCTAAGATGGCTGTCACTTCCTTAAAGACAAACACGGAGGGAGACAGGGACAGAGAGACAGACTGACTGGTCAACTAGTTAGTGGGTCGGTTGACTGGTCACCCGCTAAGTCACCCACTAAGTCACCCGCTCAGGGGGGGTGGGGGCACGAGGGGAGGGGCACGAGGGGGGGTGTGCGCTGGTTTATAATAGGTCGGAATGTTTATCTCTATAGTATCCTCTCTGTCTTCCCCCTAAAACCATCAAAAATAATACCTTTTTCGCTCTTCCACCTCTCTCCCGCAAATGCAACCACTAACCTTTATATTTATAGTATATCACTGTTTATGGGTCAGGTCACATAAATAATAAGTGTCTTAAACCCACCTCCATCCGACACAGTCAATTAGTAAGGTTTGTCACGTGAACAAAATGTGCCAATACTTTACTACTTCAGCACACCGGTATGTTGTAGAGCGAGCCCACAACATTTACAATGAAGATACGACGTTTCATGTTAAACCTGTATATTATTTCTTATGGGAAAACGCCACCTTATAGGAAAACTTTGGCAGGGCGGTGGCACGGTGAGTAGTGCTGCCGCTTGACAGCAAGAAGCCCCACAGGTTCGATTTACGGCTCGGTTGCCTTTATTTATTAAATGTGCATGTTATCCCCGTGTCCGCGTAGGGTCACTGCGGTTCCCTGACACAGTCCAAAGATATGCTGCCTCGGTTAATTGTCGTGACTAAATTGCCCCCCGTGCCCTGAGATGTTGTAACTGAGATGTTGCAAAAGAGCTACATAGCTCATCGGTTCCTTCCAGCTTAAATACGGGCTGACCGAACTGAAGCAAACCCCTGCTTTATTTTAAGCAGAACGGATCACAATTCCATTGAAGGTTCCTCCTGAAAATTAGCCAGGTGGACCCACTGAGGATTTCCTGGACAAATAACTAAATGACCCCACTACAATCCAGTGCCGCTCTGTAACTGGCGCCGATTACACAACCAACCCTGTTATATGGACCATGCCTCTCGTTTAACATCCAATATTGATCAGCAATGGCTATGTCATGACCCCCGTTTTAGCAAAATTCGAACTAGCAGTGAAAGTACTATCTCGGTAAAGGATGAGCGCACGGATCCTCGGATAGATGATATTCCCAACCCGTTCACGTTTAAAGATGCAATCAAACACGCATCTTTTAAAGATGCTTGAAGCCAGTGCGAGGCGCTCTGGGATCACGGCCTGTCATCTCCACACTGTACTGGGTGATATTACGACGCAAACTAACCCGCAACGTTAAAGGCTTTTGATGTTCGCATTAAGCAACAGTGAACCTCGCATCAGCACAGAACACAACCAAGGCACGTACTGTATAGATCCAAAAATGAGAGACGACTTGATTTTCATGAGATTCGATTGTATCTCCCTGAAGAAGAAACACAAACAACAACAAAAACAAATGTCAGAAATGTGTGACGGCGCCGGCTCTTCTGCCCGCTGCTCGCTCTTCGCACTCCATGCTACAGTATCTCGTCCTCCCCTCATGCTCTACCCCGCTTTCCCGCTCTCCTGCTCATGTGTCCTCTCCCCACACACCCCGAACTCCAATCGTTTCCGATCCCTTTCCATCGCCTCTCCCCCTCACCTCTCCACGTGTCCCCGCGTCTCGGTGCCGGTTCCGCTGGGCGCCGCACGTGGGAACGCGACCGCGCGCGTCACGTGACCCCGGCTTTTTGCTAAGCGATTCCGATTCCCGCAAAGTTCGACGAATCGCAGCGTTTGTTTCTAAACAATCGTGTCTGGTTTTGCGCCGCAGGCGCACTGTCTTGCTCGTCCTGTCCTCTGCCCTCGTTCCTATCACGTGGCCTCGAGTGAACCTCGTCGGTTTTCGTTTAAACGTTGCGATGCAACCGATTTCGGCGATCGGAAATCTAGTGCGACAGTAACGATGGAATCGATCCGCGCCGAACATCCAGTCACCTTGGCCCCCACTGCGCGTGCGCGCTGCGAATGAAGTCTCGTCCCCTCCCGTCGGTCCGTCACATAGCAACGCGGCCCACGTAACGGCGTATTGTTTTCAAGGGCTATGGGGAGGAGGATTGCTATTGGTTGCTATGGGTGACGTCCGGCGCAAACTACTTCCGTAAACATTGCCTGAAGGGCGGCACGGTGGCACAGCGAGTAGCGCAGCCGCTTCACAGCAAGATTTCCCCGGTTCAATTCCATAAGCTCGGGTGCCTTTCTGTTTGGAGTTTGCATGTTCTCCCCGTGCCCGGGTGGGTTTTTTGCCTGCTACTCCGGTTTCATCCCACAGTCCAAATACACGCTGCTGCCTAGGGTAATAGTCCTGATTATATTGCCCCCGGTGCCCTGAGATGTTATAACCTGCATGCCCCTCTACGCTGGAAAACTGGTAAAAAGAGCTACATAGCTGGATGGTTCCTTGCAGCTTACGTGAAAATGGATTGACTGTCTGAATAAACCCTACAAACTCTAGCAGGGAAACCCCGTGTGCAATAACTCATAAACATCATTATCAGGGCACAAGGCAAGGCTATATTCCAGCATGGGACGCCAGTCCATCGCAGGTCACCGGGGGCAATTTAGTCAGCAGGTCCATTAACCTAGCGACAGCAGCGTGTTTTTAGACTGTGGGATGAAACCGGAGTACCCGGTGGGTGGGTAGTGACATAAATAACATCATACATTTACATGAGCTGCTGATCCACAAAGACAATGCAGACATTTCGCCTCCTTGCTTTTCCCATCCTGGCCCACCTGGTCCTCACTGGACCACTCGGCAAGCTCACGCCACCCGCTGGTCAAACTCGTGCATTGCCCACCTTTCAATGTAAGGTGGCAATGCTGCATTTGCAACTCACAGATTCCACTGCACACTAATCGCAGATGTTAACGTTTTAAAAATGTTAAGCCATGAATTGGTCGGTTTTTACTACAATTTTAAACTCACGATATAGCCGCATACATGTATACAATATGCACGTGACACCAGTTGGTTAATTCCAGTTTATTTCGTAATTGGGAAATAGGAATGTGGATACAATGTGACTTTTTGTTACTTGCTACAGCATTATGTTACATCACAAGACAACACATTATTATTAAAGTGCATTTATTTTAAATACCGTAAATCAAAATGACATGACATACAGCTTTCCAACAAAGACACTTTCAGCACTATTGTTAGGCTTTTGTTAATTTCCAACGCATATTCTGAAAATTCAAATAAAAATGTACACAATTTAGAACGTATGACCTCACAAAAGTTCACGAAACACGCCAGCAGGTTTATCAAATAACATACATGACCTCAAGTTTTATCTGTGTAGCTCCGAAGTGTATTTCTAATTTGTACTTTTCACTCCATGTGCTGGGACCTAAAAAGAGCTAAATAAAATCCGCTGCCAGCATGGAGTGAACCTTTGGACATCATGCTGAAAAGCACGTGGTACACCACAAATTACATCGGAGGATGTAACGGCACAACTGGAAAAACACAAGCAGTATAAATACAACTGTCTTTAATTATTTAATATGTTGTAGTGGTCCAATCATATAAACCCAATTCTGCCATAGAAAAAAATCACATATCATTGATTTGATTTCACTTCTTTCCATGGACGAGGGCAATGCAGGCAGGGCTCAGTGTGGCATCTGCGTCCAGTAGTTTGAGAAGACGGATACCTGGAAGAATAAACATTCTTTAATAGCAATATTTGGGTGGTTATTAACATATCTTTAATCAGAAAACCCCAATAAAATATGTTGAGTGCACAAATTGTTTTATTTTCCATCATTACCTTGTCTTTAAGCTGCTGACACAGTTGCAGGGCAAGAGTCAGAAAGAGGAGTCCATCTCCCAGCCATGGCACAACACTTTCTACCTTGTGGGTCTGGATCACCTCATATTTCTGCCCCATATACTCGCTGAGCATCACACAAGCAGAAAATTGCAACACAGTTTCAGAAGGTGCTATCAAATAGCAGAAGATACCAAAGTTGTAGAATGAAACATTTATGTCATTGCAAATCTGAGCTAGAGATTACTTGCAAGTTTTTAGTATTCCCAAATACACATTTGCTGCAATGAACCACAACCATTAATAATCTGCATTTTAACTCTCCGGTTACAAGCATGCTAAATTGAGTAGACGCCACATGTGAAAAGCTGATGAACCATTAAGTTGTCACATTATCTAGGACACTCACAACATGGAGCCTGGCGCATGACAGACTGAGCCTCCTGATGGCTTGAAATTCTGTAATGACAAAATGTAATAATTATTCAATCCGGCTTTCAAATATATCTCGCTTTTAAAAATAATTCACAGATCACTAATTCTAAACAACATAGTGAACTCTAAATTAGAAACTTGACTGCTAAAAACTAATAAATCCTAGTTACTAATAGTAAAATTTGTAAAAACACACATTTTTAAGAGCTACATCACACTGGTAGTTATCCAAAAGCAGCAAACATTATTAAATGTATCCTAATATGTTTACAAATCATATTTAACTGTAAAATGTATTAATATTCTAAGTAGTACACTATGTTTGAAGTGTGTATCAACCTTGTTGGCATTTGGCTGCAGAGTGTGCACTTGATACAGCACCAGGCAGAGCTTGTTGTGATGAATGTAGAAATTAACCAGTAGATCCTGTGGCAGTGCAGGGTTGAACATACACTGGAAAGGTGACAAACACAAACGCACAATACACATGCTGGGCAGTGGTGGCATATGCCTGTCATCCAGCACTGTGGAGGCAGGACTGGTGGATCACCCAAATTATGTTAAACTCCCTTCCTCTGAGCATCGAGGTGCCAAATCCTGGCTTGCCAGAAGGCAGGACAGCAAAATGTGGACTACATCTGTTCAATTTGACTGGGATAGCGTTATCCCACTTGCATGCGTGGGATGTCTCCGTACACTCTGGTTTCCTCCGACATGTATATACTGTTTCATCGGTCAATAATAGCTTAATGTAGAGGTCAATGTAGAGGTCAATTTCGCCCGAGTCGTTCTCACTCTTCCAGAGCTAGTGAATACTGTGTGCGTTACGTAACAATATAACACACTATATATAAACATAACACAAGCGTCAAAATTACCCAGTGTGAACAAAATTACGCTCGACAGAGATTGTGAAAAACAATAACATAAATGACCTCTGACCACCTGCTCACAAAACACAGGACAAGCTGACGCAAGGACTTACGGCGGCACTGCCATTGGCGAGGTCTGGCAGGGTCATAGCGGCCGGTGTTGCTAGGCGGTTGCGGGCACGGTTCAGCTGCAGCATCACTGCGTCCATCAGCTGTAGTCAACACATAAGGTGACGTCAAGCGGTACACAACAATACACAAATCAGGTAAGCATATCAATACAGTGCGCAGTGTTAGTTGTGTCAATGGTGAGTATGCGATCATTTCACCTTGTTCACTTCTGTGCCTGTCTTGAACTGGTAGCTTTGGTCCTTGCTGTTGACAAGTCGGAATGCCTGATGAAGGTGATTTCCAGCATCCTGCACCTGTGTGAAAATGGACAATTATCTACAAACACTCATCATTAAGGCTTAATGCTTTATAATGAAGCCTGCAAGGCCTATAGAGGTGTTGTTCATAGATTCATCCTTAGAAAAATTAGTATATTTCGTTCTACCCTGCCAAAATGTAAATCATGTGTATAACATTGCAACGTGGGTTTTGAATAGTTTAGCTCTGCTGTATTGAAATAATTCAAATATGGAAAACAAGACAGCATGGTATGGATATATTATAACAATCAAAACAAAATGTATACTGTATACAATGTGAATTGATGTACATGCATGTGTGCCTGTTCTTCATTTACATAACTGTTCCTATTTCAACATATGTACTTCCTCAATGTATGTAACTAAATAAAATAGTAAATATCTCAGACCTGTTGCATTTTCCACTGCTTATCTTCTCTGAATACTGTGTGTAGCATCTGATTTGCCTTCAAAAGCTTTATGTGTAGATCCTGCATCACCATTCACAGTAAGGGCAAAACATTCACTTGATGTTAATTCTGGCTTGGAATTCTAACATTCTCTTGTTGGATACTCAGCCATTGCTGTCACAAATATTTAAGCACAAATGGAGAACAGTCATCACAAACAAGTGGGGCATCTATACATGGATCACCATATACATAACAAATATCTGCCATCATTCTAAGGCATACTGTCAGCAGTTTAAACCTTACAATCATGAACCAAGTACACACAATTTTTCCACGAAACTGGCTTTCTCATTTAACAAATTATACAGGCAAACGTTAACTATCCAGATTCATGCTAAGGGACCCTTAATGAACAGTACAATAATGTCACTATTTCGCTGCTAACTGAAATATAGTACTGTCTGTGTATTGTTTGGATGGTAGGCTGATCAGATATGGGATTGGCAGCAACACAAAATCCAATTGGTCGACGAGTATGATGTCACCTGCCAGGAGCTTCCGTAAACACTGCTTAAAGGAGCAACGTATACTATCGGTGGTGTCTCATAGGGAGACTGCAATGTGTTACATTTGGAGAGGGGTTCAAACCCTCGGTAATATTATCAATCCACATGTATTTCATTGGCACCTATAGTCAACATAAAACGCAAGACTGACATTCTGCCTTGGCTTCCGGTCCCTCCCACACTCCCATTCAAGGGGTGGACTGATGGAGCCCAGAGAGCAGGCTAGGAAGATCAGAACTCATGGGAAAGGCGGACAAAGTAAAGAAGGCATATATCGGATGGATAAGGCTGATCTAGGGAGCACGGGGCAGAATACGCCAAGGACACAGCAGGTGAGGTTGAGGGGAAAAAGCAGCAGCAATCACCACAAAGGGAGTGGTGGCAAAGGGAGGATGTAAGGAAACGTCGTGGTGCCAGTAAAAACAAGGGTTATAACAGCAACCGTAGTTTAGGTTGGATAAACAAGAGACGACAGGCTTGAAAATAGGCGTACAGATTAGTGCTCACATGTACAAATGTTATGTGAGAAGACCATGTGATGTAACAGCAGTGCACACGAGAGATGAAATTACATGGCTCACCATCACAAGTTTATTATATCATATGGCCCACCACAAAATATAGTTACAGAACATTTCTTTATTGTTTACAGAAACTTAATCTACGCGCCACTCCCTTCAGTCACCAACAGGCTTACCGCTTGGCAAAGAGTATCTCCATGAAGCGTTAGCACACCCTTTACTGCATCAGACCTGTGTGACAAAAGGTAAACAATACATATCTTGCAGTTTGATTTTCTTTCATGTATTTAAGATATAAATGTTTGACCAATGTATAAACAAGCATACATACGTTGAGCTGCCGAGGACAAAGTTTTCTTGTTTCACGTGGCAGTCTTCCTCCCTACCTGGCAACATGAACCGCTTACATCCCTCCTGCAATAGCATGCGTGCATCGGAAAGTCCAGTGAGAATGTATATATGAATGCATCAATGCTGTCCTCACAATAGTTAGATAGCTATAGATAGATGTTTATTATTACAGGAGAAATATACACAGTCAGCTTGCAAGCTCTTTACGGGACTCCTGCGACACAATAGATGGAAACTATTGTCGGAGAGTGAACATAGCCTCAGAATACACCACGTGCTAATGTAGGACAAAAATCAATGTAGGATTCCAAATTTTAAAAAACCTTCTCGATGTTACTTAGCAACCACAGACCAGTGACCTTGACTCTCAATGACATAAATTAGAACTAATTTGTTATTTTACCAGACAATGTTATACATGTCTAGTCCTTTGTCAATCCACTGCTGGATTAGGCCCTCCGAACGCAACGCAGGTTACAGAGGTTTTTTGACCATACTTCATGTTAGTCAGTGCGGGTTGGTAACAGTGGGGAACATGGGAGCATATAGGTACAGACATTAGATGTCTTTACATTAACTTATGCTGCACACAATGTAGCCCTGTATCAGGCGATAACATTCTATTTTGCATGGCGGCCACCCATCCGCAAGCACCCATCCAGGCTCAACCCTTCTTAGCTTCTGACATCCAAAGCAATCAGGCATGTTGTGGGTGTTTTGGTCACAGGCGAAAATACTGTTTTATTTCAGTTAATGAGTTCCCACTGAAAGACCTCTGGTACAATTCATTGCTACAAATTCACTGCCAATGTTGTATAAACAGCAAAACGGGCAACACTGAACAACTGGTGTCCTGGTTGACATGACAAAAAAGCCCTTTACTGGCAAATAGACTTGATGACGTCAACACGGTGTGATCACCTTCAAAATGTCCTGCAGGTGACTGAGCACAGAATGCACCTCCTCTCTCAACAGCCACTCGAACTCTTCGTGCTGTAACAAAAAAAAACACAGCACAATTATTTCGACTTACAGCATTGCAGTGGGTTTTATGCACCTGAAATCCTTACAGTATAGAACTGTTATATATGAAATATTCAACTCTTTGGCACTGTGCGGAGACTAGAGTTGCTACCTCGGAGGCACAAAAAATCTGGACATTTCATCGGGGAAAAACAGAATAAGAGACCGAAGACTGTACGTGTGACTAACAAAACCCCAGGGAGAGAAGTTAGAGAACACACACTGGACAACTGTTAAGAGCTATATAGCTCACCAGTTCCTTCCAGCTTACCGAAAAACTGACTGAAAAATTAGTTGTAAACCCCTGGTCTACACCAACATCAGCTAGGGTTGCCACCTGTCCGGGTTTACCCAGGATCTTCCTCCTTTTTGAGGCAACCGTCGAGGGAAATATATAGGTTTTCGAGGTGAATCTGGAGGTCTCCCCTCACGATATGTCCCGCTTTCTGGTGCCTCGAGGTGGCAACCGTATAACATCAGCCATAGGTACAGTAATATGATTCGCAAGCCATCACTCACGCCTCACTGTGAACACTGTGCCGACGTAACACACCCAACATCAAGACGTTCAACATCCCCATCATCGGTAATAGCATCATCCGATCGAACAGACAGACCATCATTATCAGCGTTAACCGTCGTTGCTTTGGTGGCGTTTTTACCAGCACGGCGCGCTCGGCCTCTGAAGCAGTCGCCATCACCAGCCAGCTGATCGCCTCCACCACTCCCTATCGCGATTCAAATTCCCACTGCACATCGACGCGCTCCGTCTCCGATTGGTCGGCCAGTCCGCGTGCAGCCAATGGGGTGTGCGCAACGAGGCTGCGCCAGAGCGCGTCGACCAATCGCGGCGCGCCTACGTTGAGATTGCTGCTTAAGCGTTGTACGATTTTAATTTGTGTTTGACCACTGAGTGATGAGTGGCGTGCACCATGGTCGATCCACTTCTGGATGATAGTCTGTCGATAGGGTTGCCACCTGTCCTGGCTTTCACAGGATAGTCCTCCGTATTGAGGAGCCAGCTGTCCTGGGAAATCTAAGTTTTCACGGAGCAAGTCATTAATTCAAACGTTACACCAGTGTTTTCTGAGTGGGGTTTTGCTGGGCACTCTGGTTTCCTCCCACAGGCCAAGGATACGCTGCTGCCTAGGTTAATTGTCCTGACTAAATTGCCCACGGTGCCCGAAAATGTTATAAGTTGCTTACCCTCCCTTCCCCGCTAGACAACTATTACAAAGAGCTAGATAGCTGAACGGTTCCAACTTAAACACAAACTGACTGATATGGGCTTCCATGGCCGCATGGGGGCGCTGCATACACGTTCGCCGCTTCCTTGGAAACAACAATGCCATATACTGGGACTCCGAGGTGGCCCATCCATCCATTTTCAGAAACCGCTTAATCCTGTACAGGGTCGCGGTGAACCGGAACCTATCCCGGCAGACACAGGGCACAAGGCAGGAGAACACCATGGATGGGACGCCAGTCCATCGCAGGGCGCCTGGGGAAATTTAGTCAGTATGTCAATCGGTTCCCGCCCTGCTGGGAATCGATCCACGCGACAGTCGATTCCACTACAGATTCGAATCGAGCGTTTAATCGAACGTACTGAATTTTATGTGTATAATTATACATTTTAAACTTTATCCTCGGTCACTTACGTGCAATGCGGTGTAAATGGTGGTGTTTTCATTTAGTTTGCATAGTTTTTTAGTTTGTATTTTTGTCAATTCGCGTGTTTGTTGTGTCGCAGCAATCTCGTCGAGAGTTTAAAATATCAGTGGGTATTTTGTCTTTATTAAAAATACGCATCTATCTGGCAGCAAAAGCGCCATTATTAAATGAGTCGCTATGCGAGCGATTCCAAAATATCGATTTACAAAATCGATTCCCAGTATCAGCTGCTCAACGCGATTCCCGGGTCTGTAGTGGAACCGGATCCCACCACGCAGCTTTAGCGGAACCGGATCCCACCACGACTATGCCGGCAAAATACTCACCGGCAACAAAAAGCAACAATCACGAATCTAGCCGTGAAAACCTACATCGGTAAGTATATTTATTGTCAATGAGTGTACAGTTCGTGGGTATGTGGGTATACTGCCGATGAGTATGTTGCCAGTATGTAGCTCGCACGTGTGTGGTGGTCAAAGTGTTTTCGCCCCCGTGTGGCCGTGGCGGACAACGGGGCCGGGTGCCGTTGGCGAGCGCCTGTGGGTGGCCGGCAGCCTTTGTCTCCCTGGTGGCGGTGTTTGCACGCCGCGCCGGGTGCTCATTTGGGGCTGGGTCGACCTGGGCGGTCGGGGGGGGGGTTCAGAGAATCATCGCTGGTGTTGGCCG
>JAZEWU010000010.1:2292585-2321759 GCA_036362915.1 Geotria australis
CCCCTGTCGCTCACCCTCCCTCGCTGTCTCCCTCCGTGTTTGTCTTTGCGGAAGTGACGGCCATCTTGGGGGACGCTGGCAGATTTTTGCCGCTCTTAAGATTGCCAGTTTCGCAACCTTTCAGTGTATTCGAAGCAGCCTTGATTTTTGTTTTTGTTGCTTTGGTTTTTATTGGTTGTTTTTGTTTTCTGTCGTTGTGCAGCGCTTTGTGACCCTCGGGTGAAAGGCGCTCTATAAAATGCTATTATTATTATCACCAGGCCCGACGGGTGGACTGTAAAGCCCTCCCTGCAAACTGCTGATAAAGCGGCGGCTGTCGCCTGGTTCGGCATGACGAGCGTACGATATCAATTATAAAACTGTATTAAAACCACGCCGTGTGTTTGTTATTAATATATCATTAGTTTTACACCACGCACAAAGAGCGTAATGCCAACACGGCATTGCGAAATTATGTAACCAGCCACGGCGCAATGCCGGCAAACGGTCTTGTAAGGTCAAATTGCGTGGGAGGTTTTTAAGCATGATCACGACCACGTATTTCTGCCACGAAGAATAACGTAGGGGGCTCCCAACAGATGTTGCATCAGTTTCACCTTTATTGGAGATCATCAACACGTTATTACGAGATTGACTACAATGCCAATGTTTGTTTTGGGAAAAGATTGGTAAATTAATACCACGCTAAAGCATACGAAGCTATCATGCTGTACTCCTAACGACTTGGTAGAGTTGGTCTGGAAAGAACATTTGTAATAACTTTGAACGAGTCAGCCTGACCGATCATTTAGCCACTGGAGAATGTTAGCACACGCCTGGACTGCCACCACTACAATCTAAGAATGTGTAAATAATTGCATACTATATTGCAAATGCGGAAGTCTATATATTCGTAGGTTAAATTCATTATGGAAATGCTATGAATGTTGATGAAAACCTGATAGAATGCAGGATTAACGTCCTGCACTTGCCCTCCACTCATACAGGTCTGACCCAGTTAGTGCTGGAATTGACACCTGTTCAGGTAGCAGGCATTGATTTTTGGTGTTAGTGTTGACATTTTATCAGAGTACACTATACTGCACATTTTTGGCAAACCTACAGCGGCAACATTCTGCCAGCGTCCCCTAAGATGGCGTTTTTTCCCCCTCGTGTCTGTCTTCTTGTCTGTGTCCCTATGTCTCTCCCTGTTGCTCACCCTCCCTCACCGTCTCCCTTCGTGTTTGTCTTCAAAGAAGTGACGGCCATCTTAAGGGACGCTGGCAGAATGTTGCCGCTCTTAAGATTGCCAGTTTCACGACCTTTCAGTATATTGGAAGCAGCCTTCATCATTTATTTTCTGTTGCTTTGGTTTTTATTGGGTTTTTTCTTTCGTTGTTGACATGCCGTCCTCTTCGCGGCCCTTGTGCAGCGCTTTGTGACCTTCGGGTGAAAGGCGCTATATAAATTGATATTATTATTAATAAAATATGGTCTACGGAAAAAGTTGCAAATCAACTCATAAATGAGCTCATTGACAGGATTTAACCTTTAATGATGCGATCTTGCACAACCGTCCCGTCCTTTGCTTCTGCGAATGAATAGCAGTGACATTACACGCCACTCCAATACTCTAATTTTAGCTCCACAAGATATACTTGAGGGCGGCAGTGGCGCGGTGAGTAGCGCTGTAGATGGTTGTGTGGTGGCAGTTTTAACCAAGAGGTGTAAATCATTAACAGCCATTTCTTAAAACCATTACCCGTTATATTGAATTGAGTGCCTGCACAATTGTAATTACAGTGTGGCCTAAAAATGTTACAAACGTTTTAATCGGCACATGTAAATAGTAAAAACCATCCACTGCAGCACAACCCATATGCAAAGTGATGTTTTTATTCCTTTTTTTAGTAGTACAAAACCTTCAATTCCAATTGTTAGCCTTTTTTCCTGTTCGTGTTTATTTTTACATAGCAGCCACTTCCAAAGCATCAAAACAAGAGCACCAACTCTGTTTCAAACTGAAAACACAAATTACAAAACAAAATTCATATTTCACATTCTCTTACACACCAGCCTGGGGCATGGCTAAAGGATCAACATATACAGGCTTTAATCATCATGTAATTTTTTTCATCTTTTTAAACAAAGAAGACACAATTCTCCAAACTGAAGACAGGAAACAATTTACTATTAACCGAGTATGTGTTCAAAGCACCGGGACAAAAATAATAGAACATTCAGAACGTGTAAATGCATGTAAAGTATATTTTACCAAGGCATTTAAGATTCGCTGCAGCATTTTATTTAATTACGCTTATATTCATTACAAAAATTATAGCTGATGGATACAGATTTAATCATGTACCTCAATTTTCGGCAGCAAATCGTCAACCCATGTATTTTATGAATTGTGGAAACATTTTGTACAAAACAGAATCAAAATCAGAAAATGAAAGAAAATGCAAATAGGCCAAACTGAATTATTGTTTGCCAGCAGACCTAATTTATCATAAGCAAGAGTTAAACTACTTAAACTTGTAGAGCACATTCAATGCTTAACATGAATTTTAATACTAAAGTACTGTAATTTCCAGTGTAAATATTTACTTTCATCATTTTCAGTTACTTATTTTCAATTCTACAAGGCATAACCAATTTGGAATTGTGAACGACAGTACTTAGGATTTCAAATAATAAAAGTTGGGTGCAAAACCAGCCTTGCGGTCTTGACATGTACATGGAATAGGTGCTATACTAGGTTATAACCAACTCATCTTAGTATAGTCTATTTTTTTTTTATAAGTTATTCATTGGTTAAGTGAATATGAAAAATAGGGGTTTTCTACACAAGTCATACGTGTAGTTGGACTCCATTGGACTGGAATCTAAGAGCGCTCAACGTATAAATCCGATGAGAGAAATTTAAACAGATATTAAACAAGTGCACATTCTTCAACCAGATTGGCAATATGTTGCATATTCCAAAGATTCCGATGTACTTAACTGGGTTGAATTTTGCCGTTGATAGCTTTCTGAAATTGGTTCAAATAAAACAAAAAATTCCTCAACACCAGCGATGAATTATTGATAACAAATTGGAACATGTGCCGAGAGCTTGCACTTATTCCAGTGGTCAGCACAGGTCGTTGGCATCACATTGCTTAAAATGCACCAACACAGGTTGTCAATTTATATTGGGCCAACCTTTGGGAGTGTTTTTTTTTATACAGAACCCGATTTAATTTTTTTACTGGAATGTTGCCAGGGTAAATGTATTACAACACCACCCAACATATATTTTGGTGCAGAAACACTGCATTACGCCACAAATGGGAAGACTGTCAATAAAAACGATGAAATATGAGACTATCTAAATAATAATTCTAAATAAAATGCAACCACAGGTACGTGCTTTAGTTGTAAAAGATAAAAAGCTTAAAGCAAGCATTTACAAAAAAATATGTAATGCCAATTATGTTTACTAACTTTATACCCAACATAGGCCAATGAAAGAATCGTAACATTTAATATATTTCTTACAGCAGAACCCTTTTAACCAAGTATTTATCATAATAAATTCCATTAACGCATAATGTACCTCACTTGCACAGAATGTAAATACATAACTCAGTTTTAATGGAAAAAATTAGGTTGTTTACAAAAATGATTTATGTTTAGGCTAGCTGTAACAACGTCCCCTGTAGAGCCTATGTATCGATTGGGTGCCTTTAGGATTGTTCTAATGTGCAGCAATAATCAACAGTCAATAAAAAGGAATACAGCAAATGTTTGCATTGTTCAGAAACCACAGACCACTATTAATTTCATTACAGTTTTTATAATGAAGCATTGCAATATCACTAAATTGTAAACAAAAGGTCAAATAAATTATAAGCATTTTAAGCCAATTAAAATAAGGCCTTAAGTATGTGCAAACTACTATGTTCAATGCATTGTGAACTACAAATTAGAATTTTTGTTCAAATTCTTGGTGCGTTTTCCAATTCCACAACATGCAGTTCTGTACAATTCATCACAATCGGCACTAACGCCCCCACCCAACCATTCCTCCGCCAATTTGCTACATATACAGCATTTACATTTCTTTAGTTCAAGTCAAAATCTATTTGGTGCACAGTATTACCCAGGACTAGGAACAAGCAAATGTGACAAAATATGCTGCCGTCATATCCACACTGTACAACTGAGGTTTTTAGCGTTTACTCAAACATTTTCACCGTTTACAAAAAAACATTCTGCGCTTGTGTTTCTAAGGCTGGATGCACAAGTTTTTTTTTTTTAATGACACCTTACAAAGCAAGAGTGTGAGGCTGTACAAACACAGGCCTTCTCTCAGCATGAGTGCTGGAGGTAGGAAGCAAGAGTAAGTAAACTCTGTTATTCCTAATCCTCAGGTCGGAAAAGAATTTCACATAATCTGCACAAACAATACACCTTGCTCTTTTTAGATCTATGACCACTTGCTTAGATACTCTCGCCATTCCCCTATAAATAATCTACAGCATCTTTAAGTATATTCCTATGCCAAGACATATCCTTAGTACAGTAGCTTTCAATCTTTAACCCCTTGTCGTTAATTCGCATGTTTGTTGTGTCGCAGGAATCCCGTAAAGAGCTTGCAAGCTCACTGGGTCTTTTTCTGCTGTAATAATAAATATCTATCTATCTAACCCCATCCATTTTGTTGAGCCCTAGAAGTTTAATTTATTTTAAATAGGACATGGGAACTCTTGTAGCTCTCAAAAGGCCAAATTCTAAGCTTACAATTTTAACGTGCGCATTAGCAAGGCAGCTGCAATGGACATTTATTCGGACAATCATTATAGAGATAGTAATTTCCAAAAATGCAAAGCTCACCAGAGCCTGAGGAATAACACCCTGCTTCTGTTACAAAAAAGCACAGTCGGCTATTCATTGCAAGTGCCATAGGCGCCACTTTAAAAGTTAAATAAGCATAACAGCAAACGTGTTTAGCCGGAGCAAATAGCCATTATTATAAACAACGTTTATCATTAGTCCTACAGATATTACAAGTTTAATGCAATTACTTTCTTGGCAATATTAAAATGTGCAAGATGTGCACCTCAGAGAGTCTACACGTGTTTAGCTGGAGGAGGCGGTGGTCTGAGGAGTCTCAAACTCGTTCATGTGCGCTCCGTCTTTCCGTACACCATCCCGGCACGTCCCGCACACGTCCAGGGGCTTCTGGCTTGGTGGGGACATTCGACCATGGCAACAGCTCGCACAAAAGACCTTACCGCAGCTCCTAGACAAGTACAAAAATACAAACATATTTGGGAAACGTCAAGGATTAAATACGGCAATCTATTTAAAAGTTATGGATGACGAAACATTTTTTTTTTATATCCGAATTTTGATGGAGATTGGTAAACAAAGCAGATTTTGCCTTTTTCAAAAAGTATCAATGTCCAATAATGAAACATTAACCCATTAACCCTTTTTGCATTCAATATATGCTTCATAGACTCGTGCATACATTGGCTATGTGAAATACATTTGTAATAGCACTACTTCAATGAAAATGTACAGATGCTTTAAAATAAAACAGAAATATTGAGTCGACAATAAAACACAATCACGTAAAAACATCCAAATGTTATAAAACTGTTAATTTAACACGGTTTCAAAACTATACATTTAATATTTCATTACATAGCTCCTTGGATCGATAAAACACACCTTAACAATGTCGTAAACAAACCAATGCCCCCTTTCATACAACTCACCAGCACCAACCGGCTTCGTCTGGTTGTGCTGGATTTTTTTAAAAATTGCAACACCACATTCTAAAGCATAAACATACGAGGCTGAACTGGGGAGGAAAAAAAACAGGCAATACAAAAGGAGCACATGCATGAGATGAAGAAATGGAAGGAATAACAGCTCACCAGGACTGGGCAGACAGGTCCTCATCCCTGCAAGTGGGGGGAATCAAGAGCTCAGGAGGATTGCTGAGGAAGTTTTGGTATCATTGCGATATGAATCACTGCATAGTGTGTAAAGCCAAGGCCCACTGACCAATTATAATTAAGTGGAAGTGCTGAGATTTGCAACGTGGGAACATAAAAGCAGAAAAAAACTGTCCGCAGCTATGTGACGTAATTTCATGGACTGGATTTTGGCCTGAAGAAGCGTGAAACCAAAGGAGCTAATGCTACGTTTGTGCAAACGGTGACGTCACTGCCTTACTGGTTGCAATCAGGGCACACGGACAGGGCAGACAGGACAGTATTAGGAGACAGACATGCACACACACACACACACAAGCAGCCCTACTGAAACCTTGAACAAGAAATCTCAGTTATCTAAAAAAAACACACCTCCGTGCACACTAATGGTGTTGCATAAACTCCTAATCCAGACAGCCACTGACAAAACTAACTAAATATCTGTTTACTGTAGGGCAGAATTATATATCTTCATGCACATAATGAACAGTATACTAAGGTTAGGTTCTCTCAATTAGATTTCAATATATGTAAAAACTGAAAAAAATATTAGCTCAAGTGGTAGCTTTAGCAAAAATATATTGGTGCAATTCTGTTAAATCAGTTGCAAATGAAAGGTTAATTTTGCTTCTCAAACCAAGCAAGCCATGCAAAACTGGCATAAACAGCCAGAAGCTGGATCAATGGACAGAGAAAATGGTTTCTTAATTTTACCATCGGGCTGCCAAAGCACAAATGTATAAGCTTGGCATGAATTCACATAAGGGATACAATATTATTGCATCTCATTTTGACTTAAACACCGCCTATAAATAGAAGAACCAACAAATCAACTTAGAAAAATATCTCCTAACTGTTAAATATTTGAAACGAGCAGATTTACCAGCAAGATATTGGACACTGCGTTTTGATCAGCCTTGGGGTCCGGGGACAACGAAACGCACCCCATTTGCCCGGACAATTCAACAAGTCCAGGACACCGAGTTCAAATATTTTCCACAGACTGTTCAAATCTGGCACGTATAAATGTCTGCAGGGTTAACTCATGCCAGCCACATGACTTACAGCACGTGACATAGCAATGACCAATGCAACGCAAAGCCAATGCACACCTGCAGTAGTGTTCCGTGCTTTGAAGCCAGACAGGTCCTTCGCAGCCATCACATTGGGACGGCACCAGCTTTGCCACCTACGTTACCATTACACACAGAGCAACATGCAAATATTATTGCCGCGATATAAAACATTAAAATGTTGGCTCTAATTAAATACTACAAACATGACAGCCTCACTGGAAATATGATATGAGCAAAACTGCCAGGAGAATTTCTCTTCAGAGCTGCTTTTTCTGAATAGCTGTGCCGAGCGTTCCTCCTTTTTCCTTCGCGAAGTTTCACCTCCCACGTCGCAGGAATCATTACCTTGATGCTGCCTCCAACGTGAGAGTCAAAAAATCGCAAAGGAGAGAGGAGGAACGCTTGACACTGCTATCCCGAAAGCAGCTCTTGAGAGCAATTCTCATACATCGAGCCGTGAAAGCCAACATCACATACACCAACTGACACATCAAATACACTTAAAAATTAGCTGTATATCTTCATTAGGATCACAGAGGGGAATTTTTTGATATGTAAAAACACGTAAGAAAAATGCTGATTTTGCAAAGGTGGCACCACCTGCTGCCCATCCTGCGTGTCGATGTGCTCCCAGCTCGTCTCCGACACCATCCCGGTGCTGCACTGAGACAGCGGACCTGACTCCACCTCACTGTCCAGGTCCGAAATCGTAGACTAACAATACACACAGCACAAAAAACAGATGTAGATATTAGACGACATTTTCTCATTACATTTTAATATTGCTTCCGTTATAATTATGGGTGGGTGGGTGGCTGGTGCGGGAGGGAATCTGAATGAGCTCCACTCTTCTACATTGCAAGTGAACATTATTTTCTGGGGAGGGATAGATTTGTTACGATTTAACTGTGAAAGGTCAGAACATTACATTTCTCCGATGTGTCTTCAAGTTGCACCGTGTGTTGTTTGGCATAACATCTGACATGTCGCTCCACGCACTAAAAGCTTCTTCAGGAACTGAACAGAACTCTTCCCTTAAAAAGTTCAATTAAATCCCTCAAAAAGATCCCAGCGCATGGAGGAAAACCTCAGACATCACAACACACGATACAACGCGAAAACACGTCAAATATCTATACGGCGGAAACTCGAAAAACGATGCACTTACCAACTCCTCTGGGCACTCAGGTTGCCCTCTGTCAGGCCCACCGGACATGTCCAGCTTTGGTCGCTCCGCATGGAGTTGCTGCTGCCGCTGCCGTCCGCTGAGCTGAGCCCGAAGCTCTTGCAGGGCACGACGTAGCAGCAGCGTTTCTCTCCGGTGCTGAGCATCCATCTGCAGCAATCGGCGCTGCACAGGGTCTGGTGCGCAGGGTAAACCATCTGGATCCCCTTCGCCTTCCTCATCCCCTTCAGCTTCCTGTTTTTCTTCCCCAGGCCAAGATTCCGTGGCTGTGGTTGACGGCACCATAGTTGTCATTGCTGCCATTGCTGAAGATGCTCTAGACCAGCGCGTGACATTACCACAACACTGAATTGGGTGGACAGCATGTTTATCCAAGTCTCCACCTTGCCGAACAGAGCAACCACAGTGCAAGCAATTTTCAGAGGCAGAGTTAATGGAGCTGCAAGCTGAAGGGTAGTACACACCATTGGAGTGTCTTCTGTCGGTGTCCGCAAGTTGAATCCAGTCATTGCCAATGCTACTGTTGACAGAAACACACCTACTTCCCATTTTATGTTGCGTGCATTGATGGTTTCCACTGTTAATAGGAATGGTCGATTCGCAATTCGCATTTTTCATCTCAGTGGACGCAGTACACTTTCCCTGCTCTGAATCGCCATTAGTTACAGGCCGACCCGAGTCCACATATCCTTGTTTCTGTCTATTGCTACATTGAGTCAGCCCTGCTCCTACAGAGCTGCTGGTCTGAGTACAATCTCCTGAACAATCGTTGGGCTTGGAACGTACGTTATTTCTTTTAACATCACCCAAATGCCTTCCACAGGACAACGGCACCATGTCGACAGCAACTGCCGTACCCATGCCTTTCTCACCACCGAGTTTACTTTGCTCTAAACCTGTAGTTTCTGTCAAACAACTGCAAGCAGTACACTGCTTTCCAGCCCTGCATCTTTTGGGCTGCTCATTTGCTCTATGCGCCCGATCGAGAGCAAACTTTCCTTTGCAAGCGCCACAGTTATTTCGCCTCCGCCCTCGCTTTTGCTTATGCTCGCCATTAATACAAGACTTGCCCACGCTGCTAGCTGTGCCTATGGCTAGACCGGCTTTCCGTCTTTCTACACTTCTACTCATCCCATTGGCTTTAACACCTTTGCAGGCCCTTATGTTGTCCCTCTGATCCAGATCAACAGACTTTAACTTGTGCATCAAACAGCAGACCTGTGCACTGCGAATATCTCGGGTTATGACCACTCCCTGGCGGTTCTGACTGCAGATTTTATCGCTGGTCAGTTCTTGTTCTGTCTTTACATCATCTGTGATGGTCTCCGTTGAGCTCTCCATTGTGGACTTCCTATCTTGTACCAAGTCTTGTTCCAAAGCCTGAGAAGCAGACGACTGAATTGGAGAAAGTTCAGCAGATACAGAATCTGAATTCCCATTGACGTTCTCAGAGTGCCCATTACTCATTCCAGAGTCGTTCCTGTCTCTGCTGTAGGTGCTGCTCATCATATCAGAATCCACCCAAGCGAGTTCATCATCACCATTTCTGTCTGAGGTGTGACTTGTCGCTGCATCACAGGTATAAGAGGTCCACGTGATCACGGCAGGAGATGAAGCACTGTGGATAACAGTCTGAGCAGAATCAAGCTTTTCAGAAGCCTGCTGTCCAGAAAGCTCTCCAAGCAAGTCACTCGGGACATTGATCCTGTTTAGAGACTGAACACATTGCGCAGCTTGCTTTTTCACTTTACTATGCATATTGTGTCCCGTTGCCGGTTGCAGAGAAACACCCGAATCACACCAACACGTGTTTCCCAAAGAGCCATCAACCTTTCGCACTGTATCCTGTTCAAGTTCCACCTTGTTCGCCACGGGCTTGTGGTCGTGCATATCTGAGGAGCCCACGTGGTCTCTCCTTTGGTGCTCCGCCTCGTGACCACCAGAAACCGGCGCGCAGTCGGGGTCCGAGGCTTCGAGGCCCGAGTCACGTGACGGGGCGCACGCGAACGTTTCGTTTTGCGCGAGAAGCCCGTCTTCAGTCGGGGTGTCCGGCACGCAGCTGATGATTTCCATGGAGCCCCGCCGGTCGATGCGCAGGCCGAGGCCCTGCAGGCTCGGGTCGCTGAGGCGCCGACCCCCGCCCGGACCGCCCCCCGAAGCCGCCCCCTCGGTCGCCGACGGCAGGTCCTCAAACGAGCGCGTCTTGGACAACCTGCAACCGGCCGATAAAGGTGAGGCCGGGCTCAGCTGCAGAAAAACCACCAGCATACATGACGCCGACCAGTTTCAAGCATGCTCCCGACGTGCAACAATAGCCGGCTCAAATTATGCATTCATTTTCTAAGAGTACCGATAATATGCGTGGAGGGAAGGGGGCCATAGGGGAATTTAAAAAATGTCGGTACATACGAGACTTGTTGTAATAAGAGTAGCTGGCCTGGGACCATATTACAACCGGATACTCGTCTTACAGTCTGGAAATATGCTAATATATGGTACAGGCTTCACAAGGAAAATACAGCAATCTGAGATGACTGTGCGGAGTAGAACTCTACATACCTAGGATGGGGGCCTTCTTCGACTTTGGGGTTAGGGAGTGGGAAGGCGGGTGGAGGCACCGGTGGAAGGTCTCGCGGAGGGGGGCCGACAGAAAACGGCTCTGGAAGGTATACTGCTGACCACAGCAGCAGGCTCCGCACGTGGTAGACAGGCCGCAGCACCTGGACATCACAGAGGGCATAAACAGTCGTGCAGAAATTGTAAATGTTGAAGTAGCACAGGAAGCATCATCATAACCCATTATCAGCATCTGATGTCCACACTCCTTGACCTATCATTGCTAGGAGAGTGCATTCTTCCCACGTGCTGGCCGGTGCTGCATTCACCTTGTGCCTCGAGGTGAACACAGCTGCCACAGAGTGCCGTGAAATGTACTGCCTGGGAGGCATGTTGTATGTGTGTATACATATTTATATTTCAAGTGATGATAATACATACCGTGTCAGAGCCCGGGGTGTACAGCAAGTTCGTGAATGCTTTGTTAGCTGGCCGCAGGAGCAACCACACCGAGCAGCAGCGGGCGGCTGTGCCGCGCTCCGCTCTCTCGCGTGTGCTGTTACACAAGAACGTGCCATACAGGCACGAGTATGTGTGCTGCACGAGCTTCACCTGTAGGCAGCCACAGATATGGATGGATGTCAAAAGTGTACATTCATAACTGTGGGTGACAACTCCAGCAAATGAGAAATAATGTATTTTAACAGGAACCTGAGAAAGACGTCAGCCCTGGTATTTTCTTAAGTGTCAACTACGTTTTGTTTTATTCAGTCGTACAGCATTAGAAGATATTTATAGAATTTTACCAAGCAAGAGCACATTTAAAAAACATGTATGTTTAAATTAGTTAACACAGATAGGCGAATATACTGTTACTTGTTAATTAAATGCACCAGAACATTTGTCAAAAATGCAACGGATCTTTAGCTCGGTGAAGGCATGCAGGGGTGTGTTCCATAACGGCGCTTGTGGTTGATAACTTATTGAATAATCACACATGTCTCTTGAAGGAGCTACATATAGGCAGATAATTTTATAGAGGTACATTTACCCGCTTGTGTCAAGTTACTTGACAACATGGCAGTAAGAAAAGCGCATTTTGCAAGTGGTAATTTCCACTGACAAAAATTCTTAAGGATGTGTGGGGGTGAAAAGGGAAGACAAGGCTGTTGTGTGGCTTGGCAAAGACTCACGAGGAAAGCCTCATTAAACTCGAAGGAGCATGGAAATTGGCGCTGCAGCTGGTGAACACAGTCAAGCCACTGTAAAAAGACGGGGCAGCGTTCACTGGCGTCCTCGGAGCCATCTCCATGCCCACATCGGTCAGCAAACTTGTGCCCAAAGTCCAACCACTCCATCTCCACCAAAACCTGAAAGCCCTGTTCAACATACACGTGGAATACTGTTAATCACCAGAGATTCCTATGAGGGTATTTGCTCAGTCAGCTAAAAATCAGCAATGGGCATCGCTTACACTTAACTAGTTGCTGTTTGGTCCATTTTCACTTCAATGTAGTTTAAGAATCCCAAAGTATGTCCATCCATCCATTTTCAGAAACCGCTTACTCCTGTACAGGGTCGCGGTGAGCCGGAGCCTATCCGGGCAGACACAGGGCGAAAGGCAGGGGAACACCGAGGATGGGACGCCAGTCCATCGCAGCCCAAAGTATGTGACCAACGTTAAAAAAACCACATGGTCCCCCCACTAATGCATCTAGCTGGCTTTTCATGCTCAGGAATTATCTAAGCTTACGCAAGTAGGAGAAAAGATTCCCAAAGCAATTGCTGGAGTGTTCCGCGCGGCACGTGCCTGGATGGTACGGTAGAAGGGATCGAGAAGTAGCTTGGCGAGCGCCACAATCTGCGGCGTGCGGTCCCATCCGTCAGAGCAGTGAACAAGCACGGGACGTCCCTCCCCGGCCACGGCGCCCGCTACAGCACAGCCCGCCTTGAGCAGCAGGGACAGGTGCTGAAGCCAGCGAGTGCTCTCCAGTGCCGACAGCCAGCTGAATACATACATCATGCACGTAGAAGTGTGTTTTTTTTACAAACAACTGGACACATACAGGACGATGATGCAGCTATGTTGTTGCTGCCTTACATGGCCAGGATCCAAGATTACCTGGATTGGCAGGTTGCCCTCCCCAGCCACCTCCCCAAAGGTAGGTGTTTTGGAGCAGAATTTTACAATCTGATGTCCTTCCTGACACAAACCTCCTTTAGTCAGAGGGTCTAGGGACCGTTGTTTGTTTGAAACCGCCCCCCAGACCTGTCCGCCAAAGCGGGACCCTGCCTGGTGTATTCCAGGTCTTCTTCTTTGCGATTCTTCGAAGCGCGATGTTAAATTACAGTTTCACATTTTCTTACACAGCCCCTTGCATTTTCATTGAACTCCGCAAGGTCTTTTGAGCTGCAGAGGTTGGGTAGAAGAGCACAGACAAGGCAGTGTTCCATAGTATGGTCTGCTTCTCCACATTCACAGGTGGTTGGGCCGGTCTTGTAGCCCCATCTGACCAAAGCATCTTTTGATCGTCCCGTTCTAGTTCTCAGGCGGTTGAGTGTCTTCCACTGAATCCATGGTGCATCTGAGCCAGGAGGGAAGTCTTCAGCAGGTGGGATTCCCATGCCAGTTGCAGGAGGGTCACTCTCAAGCTTTTCCGTCCAGAGCTGGAGTCTGGTTTCCCCTCGAGATGTTGTTAGGGGCTGCACATGGCTGAGGAAGCTTCTTCTTGACTTCAGTCGTTGGGCGACAATGCTCTGGGGTTTGGTGGAACACTCAAACCCCTCCACTACGATACGTTTAATATATTTCAAATGTACACGGGTATGAATACCCAACCCAAATTGACCATTTCACAATAAACATGCTAAAGAACATGTGTGTACATACAATGCTATTATCCAATGTTGTACACATGTTCGTAGTGCAGTAGACAGGTCTTTCTCACCTGTTGGGATCTGGCGGTTGGGAGCAGAGGGTGCGTAGGCTCTGGAAGCTCTTGCGAATGTAGTGGATGTTCGCCATGGACATAAAAGTAATCTCGCAGTTTGGATAGTATTCTGTAGAATATGCAGGAGGACCAAATTACGTTTTCAGATTCAACTTATCTTCTCAAACACATTAAGAGTCAACAGATACACAAAAATAAACAACCACACACCACCCAGCCACAGCTGAACATGCTCAAACACACAGTAACCTGCACCACAATCTATATATAATGGGGCTTTTTTATGTATTATGCCCGCATTGAGGGGACCCACTTCAATTCTTCATGTGCATATTTTTATCTGCATAACAAAAGCTTTTAGAGGTGTTATTTTACCTTGACTTCCCACTTGGTGATTGCACACATGACATTTTTACATTAAATCAGATTTAAATTCGTACTTTTGCATTACCGTCAACCCTCCTAAGCATTCTTCCATCTTTACCGTAACGTCAGAAAAATGTGTTACACACTGGGAACAAGATCGTCCATTGGGCGGGTACTCTGCAAGTTAGCATAAACACTCAATGCCTGAAGATGCCTCCAACGTGGGAGGCAAAACCTCGCGAGGGAGAAAGGGACAGAGCTCGAAACAGCTATCCCGAAAGAACAGCTTTCAAAAGCAACCATGAATGTATAGACGGCTCAGATCATTTCCAGACCACAAGCACGGTGCATTCTACATACGCATCCGTACCTGGGCACTCGCAACCACCTCCCTTAGCTCTGTTAGCCACAGCAGCTGGGTAGGAGCGGGCATCCATGATGAGTAGTGACTGGGCGGCAGGCACCTGGGATGTTTCTGATTTGGGCAAAGGGAAAAGTATATGCCATTTAGAGCAGGAGCCAAGCCATGAGAAGTACAAGTTCAACTATTTAAAGCCTCGGCTTATTCCATTATTGAAGGATTAACCGATGCCTTTCCCGGGTCTCAATAGCACAAGGACCCTTGCTTAAAGAACGCACACCAATGCACATTGACTAAACCCATCAAATGTGAAATCATTAACCCATAAGCATATAAGTGGTACTAGGAATTGAATGATATATTTGTAAATTGGATGCTCTGTACCACAAAATTCCATAAGGTTTCAAGGGCATCGGTTATCATTCAGTAAAATTAGCAGCTGCACTGTAGCTCAGACCGAGTTCCCCCCATATGCCCTGAACATTACCCGCAGGATAATTATTGATATTACATTCTCTGTTGCCACATCATGTGGTAATATATATCCTGAAAAAGCTCCCCATTGGCCATTTAACATTTAAATACCATTATAAATAGCCAAGGCACACAAGTCATTAGCAGTCATTCAAATAACACTATAATATTCACAGTACAAAGCTTTTCACAGTTAGAATTGTATTAACGTACAAGTCTGCTCAATACTTATTGAAACGAGTAGTCGAAGCAGTTTACATCAAAAGTAAAAAATAAGCGATCCAGGCTAAATGTTTTAGAATGCATTCTTTTTTTAAAGACGGACACTTTAAATAAAACATCAAACTATGGGCTAAACACCTTCTCGGGCTGTAGCGCTCACCATATTCACTCTGAAGAGAGCTGAATTCACCACCATAGCCATTGCTGCCAGTGCCACCGCCCCCTGTTTCCCATTTGTTCAGGGCGCATGCGCGAGCCATCGACTGGATGAGGTGCTCATCCTCCGGGCTACGCCAACCCCACCAGCTCACCTCTGGCTGGGAGCTTCGTGCTATCACAGCCCCGTTGAGCTGGTGCCTGCGCGCGTGTGCAAGCAAATAAGACGCGAACATTATACCCTGTCAAGTGAGTGAGTTAAATGAAACCAAACACTCCATTTTATCACGCAGGAAGTGTAACCGCTACAGATACATTCGGCAGCACAGTAAACCTATCAATCGTTGAAATTACAACTCCTGACATTAAAATTGCAGTAATCAAACATCCTTTATGAAAAATGACCGACACCAAAATAGTGACCTTACTGTAGCAATGCAACTTCTGGTATCAGTATTCACTTTACAATAAATACAATTTTAACAATGTATTGGACGTTTTATTACAAGCATAATATATGTATTCGAATACATCTAAGTATTAACAGGCCTACATTTCTCTTGCCACTACCAAGGCTCTCACCGGTACACGACGACGGGGATTCGCTTGCCCGAGCGAAAGGAGGCCACTCTCTCTAGCTCCTTGTCAGTGATCCAAGCAGGCACAAGCAGCTTTATTGGGTAGCTAGCGCAGAGACGGTAGCTGGCGTTCACTTCGCTTATCCTCCAAGCATTTTCCAGATCATAGCCCATTCGCTCTACTTCATTCTGAAACCTCTCCACAATGTGTTCGCCTGTAAAAACCCCAACAAACACAAGGGCAGGTTATCATTTCATATGAAAGCAGTTTATAGCGACCAGAACAAATGCTGTGAGAAGTAAACTAGGAGAGGTGCGGTTAGAAAAGTGTTAAAAAGACCCGTTTATTCAAGACACAGCAGGTGTATATCATAAAGACAGCAGCGGTGTACAAGTAATTCAACGTGTTTTTCTACGTCAGCAAAATAGAACAAGTAGCCTGGACCAATCATTTGGCACGTACATGATTCGCACTTCTTGTTCCTACACCTGATTAGAAATCGGGCATGCATGGATTGTCGGCTTGAGTTGAATCTATGGTGTCATGTCAAACACAAACTGCTGTAACGACAGGCACAGCAGCTCTCTTACCAGGCTGACACAGCGCGGCCTGCCCATCAGCGACACCAGAGCCCCCATCCCGGCACATGGTGTGGTGAGCAAACGCAAAGAGGCCATCTAAGCCAGGTGGCAGCAGTGCCATGTTGGAGAGCCGCTTGCACAGACTCTGACACTCCTCAAATGTCTGCAGGCTGCACCTGCAACACAGCATTCCACCCAACCAAAAGCAGGCCATTGGTTGATTGCAGCGCTTTGTGACCCTCGGGTGAAAGTCGCTATATAAATTGAAATTATTATTATTGATGTTAGTTAATTTATTTTTCAGATACATGACCTTTATGAACACAACAGACATGAAAGATAGTTGGTTAACTTTGCAGTCTTGTTTGATTAAGCTGTTCACTTACTTTGATGATTTCTTGAATACATATGTCATTGAAAACATGTTCAACTCACGTTAACAAGCATCAAGCATTCTTTCAACAAAGTATGAAATGATGTACACAACAAATGAACCTTTTAAAAAAGATATGTATGAGTAAAAGATAAACAAATGTCACATTTTATTCAAGAATGTTTGAAGGGCTTAAAGATATATTTAACGTCGCTTTGAAAAAGCTTACGTTTTAAATTGGGTTAACGTGGTGATGCTGAACGTGTAGGAATACATACATGTAAACACGACCATCCTTGCAGGTGATCTGCAACTGAAACATGTCGCGGCTCTCCACGCTGTCAATTAACCGCAATGGAATCTGCAAGGAAAAATGGGTCATTTTTAGGCGACAAGAATATCAACTTTGTTTTCTTTACATTTATATGCTCATGTTTTCTCTCCCCCAATTCTATTTCAGTGTCATGTGACGAAACATTTTTATATTTTTTCTCATAGCCAGTCACGCAACAGCATGCGTCAAGGAAATAACTCCGGAAATGTTACCTCAAAGAACTACTTCTCAAGTCAATTGGCAACTTGATCCACAGTTAGAGGCACACATTTTATATATGACAACAAAAATCCATCCATCCATTCTCAGCAACCATTTAATCCTGTACAGGGTCGCAGTGAGCCGGAGCCGATCCTGGCAGACACAGGGCACAAGGCAGGGCTATACCCAGAATAGGACACCAGGCGATCACAGGGTACCGGGGGCAATATCCAATGCATTTCAAACCAATTTAACTCGTAAGAGCCGCCAAATTACATGCAAAATGTAACGTTTTTAGGGTGTCCATTTATTTGTGAGACTATCGGCTCGCTACACTGGACAAGCCTGTTTAACCACTGGCGTGAATTCGAGCTTGAGATTTCAGCACAGATCGGTCAGTGCTGACATGTATCATCCTCCTAAGCTACCTAGCCTCCCCCCACTCTGTTTATCTTTGAATTGTGTACATTCCACAAGCTAGTCAAGAAAAATAACCTTGGCAGTGCCTTTGCCCTCTTATTTATTCATAAATATGTTAACAATATTTTAAAGTAAAAAACCTAATGCATAATTTGTCTTTGCTTACGCTGGTGGCGTGTCGGCCACGCACGATGTGGAGACGGTAATTGGTGAGCGTCAGCACCGAATCGGATGTTCGCTGCACATGCTGCACGTGTTCTCCACTCAGCACTGCCAATCGCACCTATGGGCAAACACACAGATATCAGTGGCCACACACAACTATACCTGTTACACAGAGCACAGCGTTAGGTGTGACCCCCCACTCGTTGCCCCCTCCTCGTTCCCCCACCCACCCTCGTACCCCCTTCGTGCCACTCCCCTCGTGCCCCCCCTCGCGCCCCCCCTCGTGCCTATAAAGCCCCTCAACTTTTCCAGCTGACAGGTATACAGTGTTGAGTTTAGAAACATCAAAATAAATGTTATCCCCACCCATAATATTTAAATAGTTTGTCCAGATATGGATTTGATGGAAAATACAAGAAGAGTTATTCGCCTATGGATAGACCATTCTCCCACCATAGGAACGTGGAATTTACACCACTTGCTCATGGCTGGAAGCAGGTTATGAGCACCGCCTTAAAGTTCTTTTGGGGGGAAAATCACTTTGGCAAGACATAAAAACAAGCTTGTTACCTTCAAGCAGTCCTCCTCTCCACCAGGACCTTGCTCATCCTGATTCTCCTTGGGAGCTGTGTTATCCACACCATCCATTTTGTTCTCTTCTTGCAACTGTAAAATCACAGCAGTGACCGTGGGAAATGCAAAGTAATTTGATGGTTAGCTACATAGCTGTTGGTAACATAATTACATTCTAAAAGCTCCGAGTTATCAGTAAGTTAATCAAACTACTCTGTAAAGCCAAGTTCTTGCACAGCTTGGCACTGTGACCGAGGCCCTTGTGTTAATGTACAAGTTAGTCATTTGTAAAGCGCAATGGAAGTGTAAAGACGAAAGGCAACACGAATCATACCATATCTACTCTTGAGTTTAGTGCCTAAAGATGATGTTTGTATGAAAATGGATGGCGCAGGGGCACAGTGGATTACAAACTGTTCTATGAACCCTGCAACCTTTTTGAGTGTTGAATAGTATCTGTGGTGTGATATCAGAAATGGTTGGAAGGCCCCCGTTGTATCAACCCATACTGACCAACATGAGGCACGGTCAAACAAGTCCCATATCCTACATGGCCATAGAGAGACCTTCATTCACAGTACGT
Organism: Geotria australis; assembly: GCA_036362915.1. NCBI lineage: Eukaryota > Metazoa > Chordata > Hyperoartia > Petromyzontiformes > Geotriidae > Geotria > Geotria australis. The sequence goes on from JAZEWU010000010.1 coordinate 2,311,715, forward strand.
TGCGAAATGGCTGTTAATTCTTCTTTTATTACATGAACACAAAATGTGCTGATGACATTTAAAAGCAATTTATGAAATTGCTATAACATGAGCACACTTTTATGGAGTATAATATCGTAGGCTATGTTTTATCTTTAGCCACTGCTGAAGATATAGTTAAAAAATAAAAACCTCCTTTTGGCTTTAACAGGTTCATTTTTTTAAGGTTTGCTTTCGCTTCTACTTTCAAAAGTACTGGCTCACTGCCTGGGTGCCTTTCCCATCTGCCTATGGGACATGGCACCTTTGAGTCGGTCTCCATCTTTAAGAGTGAGCAAATACTGGATGGATTACAAGTTGAAATTCACCTATGAATGATAGGAATGCTGTAAAAAAATGTATAAGGAATCCAACAAATGTTGTTTGTAAAATTCCACGTATAAAGCAGGATGTATCATTAAACATCGTGGCATTAAGTAAATAATGAAACCAAAATGAAAGACTGTAAAAATATACATGGGTTAGAAAAGTGTCTGGATAAATCCTAACCTGCCTAGAAATATACAGTGCATTAAAATCTGCAGATACTGCAGACGCCACTAGCGCGCCGGTCACTGCAATAACGCGACACCAATGAAGGCATGAGCCAAAACTGGTGCAGAGGAGTGGCTGCAGTCCAGATTGGCAACAACATATTGTAGACAACAGCAAACCACCAACCAGAAAGTAAAGTTCTTCAGCGCTGCTCATCTGATCATGCGCATAATCAATACCAGCTGGTGGTCAGGTGACTTAGGACAGTACGAACACTCTTCTCTACAATATTAAAGTTACATTATTTCATTTTCAACTGCACTAAATGTGTTTAAATAATAAACTCCCAGAGCGCTGACGCAGCAGTTAGTGAACTACGCTCTGAACCCAGCGACCTCAGTTTTATTCCCAGTTATGGCTAACAGTACATTGAAGTATGGTCAAACAATCCCTATGACCACCACAAAGAGGTCTTTAAATGAATATCATTGTTTAATATTTGAATGCCTGTTCAGGTTATCACAATAGGTATTAGACAGACACAGAACCATTACTACATTCCTATAGCCTCCAGGCAACGATATATATTGGTCTGTTTTAGATTTGTTGCAGTGAAGAATAGTTTTAATGACTTTTCAAAGGTGATCTTTTGGATGTACAAATACTGTAACTACGCATTAGAACAAAAATAAATATCAGCAAAAACCAGCATTTGCCGCCTCCATACATCACCGTAAGCTAGTTTTCCAGGATACATAACAAGTCTCCATTAAGCCCAGTCTACGAACGTGTCCAATTGTCAAATCAGCAAAATAACATCTAGCCCTCCACAATGAAGATACTGCACTGAGTAAGTTATACCGTGAATGTGTGCTCAGTTGAGGAATCTTCCCACAGACTGTGATTACATCACTGTTTGCCTTCTCTTTTATGCCATCCTAAAACCCCGAGTCTGAGCAGTAACCCTGAGTCTGAGCAATAATCAAACATCTTTTTGTTGAAAAACCTAAACGAGTGCAAATATCACTGGGTGTCTATATTTTGGCTACGACACAAGAGCTATAAACTCATGCTTGAATTGTGTCATTACATTAATACTTAAAATAGGCTAACTAGTGAAAAACAAGCATACCCATGTATTGCATAGCGCTGTGCAAACACATGTAATAAATACGTCTCTGTCTGCAGTAAGGAACCAGACCTATTAATCTTGAGCAATGAAATGACAAGGCATGCTGTGACAGACAAGCCAGCTCGGATAACCGTGTCTGTATGCTTTCGTTCTTAGATATATTTTCCTCTAACCAAATCACCTGGAATCCGTCCCATCTCATAGCATCTCCGAAGTGAAGCAGAGTTGGACATGGACAGGGCTTGGATAAGCGCACACCGTGCATACAAGTATCGCAGGCCGATGGGCTATGTTATATGGGGAGTGCAGGAAAATGCGTTACACTTTACAGTACTGTACTTGTATTTTTGTTTTCAATCATGCTCCCTGCCTTCACCAACTTGCACTGACCAGCATGGTGGAGTGTGGTCAAATAACCCCACCAAAACCACAAAGGGTGGGGAGGTCCATCATCACGCAGTAGATTGAGAAATGTGTCCATGCACACAAAAACCTCAAATAACTCGTTGTTATCTTTGTTATCCATGAAAAATCATTGAATGTGTTATTTCAGACAGTACACATGCTCTTGATGAGGTACATTATGTTATCATAGCAACCAATTAACATTTAGTTCTTGGGTCCAAGTGAAATGCCACCATGTTGGAGGCTTGCATTTGAAACAGATGCAGTTTACTGTTTTTATAGATCATCTCGAAGACCGATTTGAGGTTTGTTGGGTTGTTAAAATGAGTTGAGTCAACTGTAAAGCCTAATGGACACGTATTACATGCCGTTCAATAAACGCAACAGCTGATTACAGCTATAGCAGTTCATCCAGAGAGCCCTTCAGATAACTAAAGGGAGTTGAGGGGGTGTCTGTAGAATTCTGGCTGATAGGGATTAACTTGGAATTAAATTAGTAGTTTGAAATCAAACAAGAAATTCTGATGGGAAATCTACAAAACCAAGAGCTTGCGGGATGTGATAAAACGTCCTCAAAATAGCTGTGCTCTGTACTATTTGTACTTAAACACAAACCTGTTTCCAATGTTTAACTCCTGACTGTTTAGTAACCACAAGGACACTTCAAATATACTCTAGATTTGTTTCTTATCACATACACAGCATGGACATGGGAACAGCTAGAAGGCTGCATTTTCTCTCTAAATGCCACAAATACTCAGTTCACGTCTAGTTAACCCACTGGATGCCTTTACTGTATACAGAGGCCTGTTCAGAGTTGGAAACTTCAGCCTGGAAACCTGTTAACCGGCAGTATTCATTGCAGCGCTCATGACTTACATGACTGGAAAGATACTATTTAATATACCAACATCATATTCTGGTTATTGCTGATTAATAATAACGTTCACACTTTTTGCCAACCTACTGCTGAATGAAAGCATCTTGTCTTTGGAGAGTGAACATACAGTACGTCATCACAACTGGTTCAGATATATCCGCCACTGATGTTAACGCTGCAAGGGAATCACACTCAGTTCGCCAGGTTCATATTACCGTGTGTGCCTTTGTACCACTACTCCATCTATAATTACGTAAGAAAAATACAGTTACTAATCCACAGATATTTAGTTACCGAATTCACTGACAATGACACATCATTCCTAAACTTGTGTCAAGTTAGCTGCCTGCTTTATTCAGATAATCAAAAACCCAACGAGTTAATTTGGTGTTCATTGTTATAGTGAATAAAGTGTGTGTATTCTTGTGACTAAAGTAGGCAGAGTAACAGAACACATTCACATAGAAAACGACCACAAACACACATTTTAAGTCCGACACGGTGTTTACATTTTGGAAAGATTTTAGACCAAGACAGAATATATATTGGTCAGTGCAAAGACACAGCACAACACACAATAAGTGTTAAAGAATTCACCTTAAGTGCATCTACTCGGAAGCTTGAGCATGTTCCCCAGTGCACTCGGCATGCTGCTGCATTTGTGGAAGGAAATTCCTCATGCCACGCGAGGCCCATTAACGCAAATCTCCACAACCATTGCATTCACCATGGTGTAGCACTAACCATAGTAAATGCAGTTCATCGCACGGTAGACGGTGATTTGCACTTTCCAGAGCCAGACCAACCTTTCCAATGCCAACTACCATTTTAAGTCAGGCCATTTTACATTGATCATGGCTTTTCAGATCCAGGGCATTTTAGACAGCAGATTCAATGCATCCAATGCAGGCATTTTTATGACAGCAAAAATATACATTACTACAATATACAGCCGTTAGCCCCCTGCCCACTCCACATTTAAAGTGTGGAGTGGGGGGGCTAAAGATGTCACTTACCATTGTCTGCATATATGTAGTCTGCTTAAAAGGATCACTGGGCTCGTCTTGAGATCTCGGATGCACCTCCAGACTTCCAAATATAAAGTACACCTGCATGAACAACAAATTGACACCCATCAAAACTCCACTCAAAGCAAACCTTGACTTTAATACACTCTCCATTGCCCTTGAGAAACAAGATACAGTATTATAATAATTCCTCAAGCTTCAATGATTTTTCAATGTTTATCTAAGGAGAGGTGAATTAAACATAACAATCTTCAATGCAGAAAACGTATTATAGTACATTAAAGTTAACCGAGACAATGAAGTATAATTTGTAGATACAAATCAACTTAAGAATATAAACATGCGTTAAATTCCAGAAATGTTAGATTATTTAAAGCAATACATTCTCCAAGGATTAACAGTATTCGCCTGCAACTGCTCGTACTCACGAGGCAGCCACATCTCTCTTCGTAAATTATTTATAAATCATTACAACCAAAAAAAGAGCTCAATAAACGCACTGGATGTAAACTATTACACAGTAAATTCACCGGAAAAACAGGATAGAATGTTTTAAAAGACAGCACTACTAAACAAAAGTAGGTACTAGTTTGCTCCACTAACAATAAGGATATAAATAACGAAACATGATTCATCACGAAACTATTGCGAAACGGTACAGTGAGCTAGTTGAGCAATTTACCACTAAGCAGGCAAGGCCTCGCGTGAAGCGCTACAACGCGGCTTCTTTTATTAACAAACATCAATGTAATAATCGGGAACAATGGACGAACTCGTTTCTCACACAGCACATCAGCAAGTTGCCAATTCATGCTAAAGAACCTCTCAGACACAAACACGTTTCCACATTCAGAACTCACCGAAGCAGCCTAATGGGGTTGCAGGCGGCCTCCTAAGCAATTTGCACAACAACAACGGAAGTGGCAAAATGCCTAGATTCCGGAAGACTCCAGCAGGGCTTTCAAACAAACTGTATTAATCACAGGAACGCTGCTGCAATATAAATGAGGAATATGTCATCCCCTCCATATGTAACACGGGCTGGAATGTCATACAATTGGTAGGAAGGTTGTTGAACTTTGCAACACTCTTTCAGCCTAATCTCTACAAAACAACTGCTTGATTCGCATCGACTACAAGGAGATGTCTAAGTTTACAACAGTTCTCTGGTATGCTGCGGTTTTATTTTGAAACTTAGGTTCGGTACGGTTAGAAACCTACAGAAAAAGGAAGTGCACAAAATGTAACAAAAACAACGTCAGTATAGCACACTGTGCCGTACATAGCATATAGTGCCTCCAGCCCTCATAGTCTAAAAAAACAAACAAATGCAGTCAACGCTGCAATTGCGAGGGTAAAGTATATTCAATCTATATTCACAACGAAGGCGGCTTGGCAAAAATCGATTTAGGAAATAAGTTATCTTCTTCTTTGAGATTCTTCGAAGCACGATGGTCAGCCTCTGGACATTGTTGTCTTTCAGCTCCTCGGCCTCGAAGTGTTTGGTAGAATTCGCAGGCAATACCAAGTATTACCTGACAGGGATCGCGACGTGAACGCTTCTACCTTGACCCCCAATATGGTTATTAAGGCGTAGAAGACATGATAGATGCATTTTGAAGACAACGAAACATGCTCCTTAACTGCTAAGATCACTGGAGGTAAAGCTTAAAAAAAGGCACCTTAGAAGGGTGTGGCTGGTTTCTGTCAGCAACATGTGCCTGGGCTGATCACACCCGCCCAGAGTGCTCGCGGAGTGTCTCAGAGGTATTCTAAGATGCATTGCATTATTGGATAGGTAGATTACAAAGTTGAAATTATTTAAACAAAACATCTACTTAGATACACCTGTAAATTAGAAGTCGTTTTGAACATGTAAACATTTCTCTATTTTAACAGCATATAAGAATTATATGTTGATAATCATCTAGTCTATTTAATATTTGATCCTAAAATACAGGTATTTTTCAAAAATATAAACCCCATTTACTATTACTTACTCAAATGTTTGTATTACTGTGCAGCATATATATTGTATTAAAACAATATAAACATGTACAGTATTCAAAAGAACTTGTATTAAATATTCCAAAAACGAGGAAGATAATCCAGTGCTAAATAAACGGTAATGGTCCCAGTTCGAGTCAGCTTTCGCGGCGTGTGCCAAACATGGAAAGGAATGCTAAATTCTGCACAGATGCCATTCTTGTATAATTTCTATGGAACAATGCCACTTCACGTAGCTACATCGAAGACTGCTGAATTCGGTATACAGTACAGGTATAACCAACACTCTAGAGATGGGGGAACAACGGTGACTATTGGGATCGCCCAAATACTACAACTAGAGTTAGGACACGGTTACCGGTTATAGCCACGTGATAAATAAAGAGAATACTTTTGAAACAGACTGAATTGATATCACTGTAGGTATTCAATCTGAATTTGCACAGTCCATGTCCCACCTAGAACAAATTCAATTGGCTGTTTGGACATGCAGAGGAAAGCAACTTCAGAACCTTTTTTTTCACTTGGACATTATATTGCAACATCTCTTTACATACGGATATGTCCGAAAGACTAATGCAATATACAGTACTGTATTTCTTATAAACTACACTACATAGGACCATGAGGAAGTAAACACACAAATGCCCCGTATCCGTATTCAATAAATTCAGGACCTGACTGAGGACATGTGCTATCACGAAAGATTTATCTTATTTTAAGTCTTTAAATGTAACCTTGAGGAGCCTACATATAAAACCAGGGAATTTTTTTATTGTATTGCAGTGTCTACCAAAAAGCTATATCTAGAAACACATGTTCAATATATTTAGGATTCTACTATTATATATTTTGACAGCTGTAATTCACCACCCACAATCCTTCAACCAAAATGACGTCATCAAGTAAACAAAATAACCAAGCTCGGTCACAAAAGATGATCTTAACCACGATAATAAATGTTGTTTATACTAACCAGTCAATATTGCTTAATTCCTTCATGGCGCTGTACCAAGACTTTAACAGTTACGCAATCCATCACAAGCCATGATCGATCAACTGCTGGATAAAGGTCTCGTATCGAGCCGTCACCATTCCTCACATTTCTGTATTGTCACGGTCCATCTAGCAACCGCCGTTTGATTTAATCGCTCCATCTCAGTGGACACCCTCTTAAATAATGTCCCCTTCTTTGGTTGCCTCTGCTGTTAGTCTCCACACGAGCCATTATCCCTTCCAGCTACAAGACCACGTATTTTCCTTAACTGTTAATCCTGGGGTTTTGTAATTTAACATTCTCTCTAATCCAAGATTTCCGATTTCTGCGTCAATGGAATTCCAATAATGCAGGTCATTATACTTCTTTGTACACCTTTCATGTACAGATAACTGAATCTTTTACCAGGGAGGACGACCCAGTCACGTGATCTCTCTGACCTGGTAGCTGGTAAAAGAAATGTGGCAATAGGTTAACCGTCTACAAAACGCAACCAACAATTGGTCCACTATTTGGTTACAAATAAAACTGACAATCTAAATATTTGTTTCTTGATTGTAAAACACGTCTAAGTTATGGAATGTGACTGGCAGGCACGAACAGCTCAACATGCAGTAAGCAACCTACTGTTCTCCTAGCCTATCCATTTGCATTGTAAGCCTGTTAAGGTTCATTTAGATATTTCAGAGGCAAACATGACATTATGAATTAGCAAAACCCAAGAACGTTATTAAAAATATATAGGAAAAATGAATAAAACCATTGACGCTAATAAATGAGGGGCTGCTTAAAGCATCACATGCCCACAAAACAAGCCTATGCATAGGCTGACCACACTTATGTAGAAACAATTTACACTCAATTTCCATCCTGAGGGCAAGTCTGCATTCTTCAACAAACTGGTCCTGGTGATACTGTACTTGTTAAGACTCAATCTCGCATCCCGAAGCCACATAGTTGGATTGTGTACCTATAACCACAGACATTGGTACAAAACATCCTAGCGGTTGGCAAAATGTACATGTACTTCGCATTGGACACACCCTCAAAATATTGCATTCAAATATAAGCATACTGCAGTTGTAAAGACAGATTATTTTAAATTCCAAATGCTAAATTTTCTTACTTTACGAAATAAATATAATTACTGGAATACAGTAATAGGTATAACCTCAACCTTTCTATTGGACAAAGGACATCCGCTGGGCAGTCAACTCTTGGAATTATGCTTTGTAGCTCAGATGAACATTACGAATTCTTGCAACTTTGGAGCAGTTCTGCTAAACCGGAGCTTGTTTTTAAGAGTTATTTAAAATAAGCTGCATCGTCAGTTTCAGGTCCCTGTTTACTCATCACCAAATTGGCAAAAATGTGGGGGTTTTCAAAGCTCGTTTTACAAATGCTGAGAAAAAACATTGCTCTTCACAACAATTACACGAGCAATCGATCTGTTAACATAATATTGTATTACATTAAGAATGCTATATGTTTGTGGATTGTAGTTAAACAGTTACCAGCTATACTAAACTGAGGTCATAATGAACTTTAGACAGCACGTGTTGTTATCAGTGACATTACGATTCGACGTAATTTAAAAAAACAAATGCGTATTATTGTATAGCAGGGTCCACAAACACTCGTATTATTCACTGCCCTATTTCTTCCAATGATCCATGATTTTACCCATAATCCATCCATCCGTTATCAGAAACCGCTTACTCCTGTACAGGGTCGCGGTGAGCCGGAGCCTATCCCGGCACACAGGGCGTAAGGCAGGGCTATACCCAGGATGGGATGCCAGTCATCACAGGTTTTTAACCCATAATACATACCAAAATTGTTTACTCATACTTGGCAAATGACGCCAGGTATCTGCAGATGATCCGCGGTTTATTTCAAATACAAAAATGGGCCATGGTAAAAGGAAGTGCATGGCCAGCACTTGACTTCATCATGAGACAGACACATAAGACACCAGTACACTCAAGAAACACCCAGACACACGGATTCAGATACACGCAAGGGACACACGCATGCATGGACAGACAAGGATACAAACAACAGCCACCACTTACCAATAAGTAAGTGGGGGTGATGTCACAACAGCACTTGTGCCAAGCTAGATGTACGTTGAGGCTACTTTAAGTGTTGAAGGCTAGCTGGCAGGTCACAGGACAGGCCCAGGTCTAAAAAGTGAATTTAGATGACCAACAGAACAGGTGCTCCACACTGTGCTAACTTCCTGCGTTTTAGCCGCCTGGATCTCCGTTCATTGTTGTGAGGGTTACTCTTCCGCATCCTTCATATGCCTCCTCTGCTGAGGCAGATCTTAACACCACCAGTACCGGTCAGTCATCAGCCCGTACCAGTCATCAGCCCATACCAGTCATCAGCCCATACCAGTCATCAGCCCATACCAGTCATCAGCCCATACCAGTCATCAGCCCGTCTCTTCTGCAACCCATCCCACACTTGTTTATCCCCCTTTATCCAGCCAAACATAAGAAGCATGGGCATGCGGTCACTGGGCATGCGGTCACTGAGCATGCGGTCACTGGGCATGTGGTAGCAAGACCTGTCCAATGTAGCCTCGCCTGTGGGAAGAGCTCACTTAACGGGACCGTGTGCAGTTCTCTCAAAGATCCCCAAGCTCCTCATACAATCCAGTCTGATTAAACAAATGATAGGGCATAGACCACCAGCTAAATATTTCATCCATCCATCCATCCATTTTCTAAACCGCTTGTCCTGGTGAGGGTCGCGGTGACAGCAGTCCAAATATTTCAAACTGGTGCAAATGTTTGTTTAAAGGGGTCCACATTTCACAAGCCTGGAGAAGGCCAGACATAACGGAGGTCAAGAGGACCAAAAGATCTGGATGGCACAATAGTCCACGTAACTTCCATGGAGCATTACGTAGCCGATGAACAGATAATGCCGTTTGACTGATTCAGAGAGATCTCTGCTGCTAAATCGGAATTAGTCATAAGCACACTGCCCAGATTTGGAAAATTCTTCTTCTCTACCACTGCCATACAACTTACGAGGAGTTTAGGCGGGACAGTATTTGATCGCATAAAATA
>JAZEWU010000010.1:2331044-2362332 GCA_036362915.1 Geotria australis
CGGGGCCGTAGGGGGGGGTGTGTGGAGAGGGGGGACGCGACCGAGTTTCAATAAACACGCAGCAAGATACGCGACACCGTATGTAAAAAAAAATCAACAGACACCTCCGCAAATAACGCAGACGAACTGCTCGCCTTGCAGCGCAGCAGCACCGCGAAACGCGCAGCCACCGTAACGCAAAAGCGACGCGGCTTTTCACCTGAGGCGAACGTGAGATGATGATGAGGTGGTGACGAGGCGGAGAAGCCGAGTTGGTTGTTGCACTGCCCCCCCACCCACAAATAAAAAACAGAGCGAGGGCGACGCCGGTGGTTGACGCAGCAGCAGCAGGAGCAGCAACGGCAGCAACTCAGGCGAGCAGCGACTGGCGCATTTGCTTCTTTGTCAAAGTCGAGACGTGAAGACGGACACGAACGGATGAATTCGAGTGCCCCGCGGATGTGTTGAGTGCGCGGACGCTAAGCGAGCACCCAGCCCTGGGGTTTCGCCCGCCGCCACCCTGCAAACAATGGCGTCACACATCCGAGAGGCTTGGTCGGTGACGTTCCCGCGTCGCCCTGTGACGGCGATTATAGCGGCAACGTCATCACGCAAGCGAGCGGCCTCGGAACGTCGGCGACGTGATTACGTCACGCCGCCCACGAACAAACCCCCCCCCCTCCTCACGCCCCGACCGGAGCTGCACGTGCCACAAGCCACGTGGCCAACTGAGTTTACCACCATGTGTTTAGGTTTAAGAGGATGCTATTAAAATGGAGCGGCACGGTGTCGTAGTGGGTAACGCTGCCGCCTGACAGCAAGAAGGGCCCGGGTTTGAATCTCGGCTCGGGGTGCCTTTCCGTGTGGAGTTTGCATGTTCTCCCCCCGTGTCCGCGTGGGTTTTCGCCGGGCACTCCGGTTTCCTCCCACAGTCCGAAGACATGCTGCCAGGTTAATTGGCCTACAGAGTAAATTGTCCCAGGTGCCCCGCGATGGACTGGCGTCTCATCCTAGGTATAGCCCTGCCTTGCTCCGGCTCACCGCGACCCTGTGCAGGATTAAGCGGTTTCTGAAAATGGATGGACGATGATATTAATGGGATGAAAAATAAAACCCTTCGTTCCCTTTGTTATTGAATTAGTGACCGCGTCGAGTGGTGGGAGGGTTTACGACACACATTTCACTTGCGCGACCTGACGTTGAAAAATCAATTATGGATCAAGATACATATGGAATTAATGTAAATTCCACGTGGCCGCTTTGAGTGAAGAATGTGCTTAAAGTTACCCTGAGATTGGCGATGGAATTCATGGAATGTACAGTACTGTGTAATTGTTTCTAATACATCGAGTGGAGGAGGGTTTACGACACTATTTTCGCGACCTGACCCCAAAAATTAATTATGAATCAAGCTATTGGATACGTAGGACTGGCGTCGTATCCTCGGTATAGCCCTGCCTTGCGCCCTGTGTCTGCCGGGATAGGCTCCGGCTCACCGCGACCCTGTACAGGATTAAGCGGTTTCTGACAATGGATGGATATTGGATACATGTAAATTGTACATAACGTAATGAATTCACCATCGAGAGTTGCTCTTGAGAGCTGCTCTTTCGAGATACATTGAGACGTGAAAAACTACATCAATGCGTACATAAGACATCTGGCAATGGCCAATCCACTGCTGGATGAAGACCCTCTCCCGCCGTCGCCTGTCACGTTACAAATATACTAATGTTACGTTTAAGGCACGACTAGGGGTGAAAGGAACTTACATTCCTCACCGGTCCGGTCGTATCACAACCCTGTTTCCCATCTGTACTGGTACTGAATGCTTCTGCCACTTACCGGTATGCTGTACTGGACCGTACCGGCTTACTTTCACATCTAGACACGAATAAGACAACCGGGCTTTATTTAGCAGTGGAGGCGAGGGCTGGTGGATTTAGAAAATTAAAACTTATTTTTCCATCAGTACAGTATGTGATAAAATGTTGACGCTTCTCGCACGCGTGCGTGGCTTCCCTCCAGCCACTCTGGTTTCGTCCCACGTGAACCACCAATTAGCGGCTGATAACACCATTATATATAGAGGGCCACAGAGCTTGGGGGTTCAATTTGGCACCGGCTCATTGCCTGGCAACCTTCCCACTTGTCTGTGATTCTTCGCACATCTGAGTTGTTCGCCTTGCGAGCAAGCGAACACCGAACGGATTACAAACGTAAATCAGTATTACTGTACTGTAGAACAAACATTAACCACACCGATAAGCCAGGGTACGTACGAGATATTGGGTAGACTACAGGGTGGTCCACATGTTATGTGATCCCCATGTAACTGACCCATACCACTTTCACCTTTGCTCATTAATTTCTGTTTTAAATAACCCGTATTTCTTTCAAATGGCTGATACAAGTTCATCTACTATTTAAGACCGGTTGTAGTGAGCGTACGCAGTCATAAAAGATCACAAACCGGAAAAACTGTGAAATGAGGGTCACAAAACATCTGGACCACCCTGCAGAGTACTGACAGTGCAAGGTCGAAACAGCAAGAGACGAAATAAGACAGTATAAACAAGCCAGTACCGTACAGGCGAAGTAATACAAAACGGACGAGACTGCAGACGTGAGTGACATTCCGGAATGACACAGTAGATAAAAGACATCCCAGAAATGTTGCTCTCAGAAATAACTTGTATCAAATCAAAACTCGCAACTTGACATGCTTACTTACACTGCACTCCTTGCTTAGCAGATGCTGAGTCGATTGAGGGGAATGGAGTTCCCCTATTCTCTATTCTTAGAGGCGTCTATTCCTGTCCAGCACCGACAGGAACAAGTAGTGATGGGCTGTTTTCGTTGACAACATTCTGCAGGGCAGTAGACTTCTCTAATCGGCACAAACAAACATCTCACTACAGTCCATTCGTCAGTGCCACTAGCCTATAACAGGAACAATTGGCACTAGCTTAACCCAATAATTGCTAGATAAATTGCCAGACTAGTACTGTACTCAAGTTTAAAGGACAGTAATGAAACCAATTTATGATGCTGGCAATTTGGCCAATACACATTCTTCGTGGTAGAGAAAAGACAAGGTCATTGATACCACGTTTTACAGTGTCGGATCCTGGCAATTTTGTGGACGTTGAATAGTTTAAAATCGACATGTTGTAATATTTTCATTAGTATATAAATGGGTATCAAAACAAACTCTTTAAAAGTGAAAAGCAAACTCATCTACATTCAATGTAAACGTCTCAAATGTTATTGCAAAACCACAGCGCGGAGGGTGGCCGCATTGATGCAGAGCCAATTATTATGGGAAATGAGCCGTTTATTGGACATTATACTGTGGTGTTTATGGTTGGACCCTGCACTATGAACCCTGCCATCTGAGTTCAATTGGCAACCATTGCTAACTTCAGTGGTGATAGATATTTGAAGCGGTTCTGGCCCCCTCAAAACGGCACTGACAAACATGGTGAAGTATGGTGAAACCACCACAAAGCGTGTATTGAGTCATTCATCCTGCAATGGATTAAGAAAAGGCTCACATTATATAAGGCTATCAATCATACGTATCACTACAGTACATGTGAACGTGGAGTTATGCTCATTTGCATTGTCATTACAATACAGTATTTAAATGCTGTTTGCATAGTGGTGTGTTGGTGCAGTCTGTTTTCACTACTGCCCTTTAAACGAACACTCAGGTTTTAAATGTCATCATGACCAATGCCATGCTGACAACGCACCTCGCCAAGGCTTCCTATCCTTTACCAGGTCTTGCAGCTGCTGCTGCTCCAAGATTTGCCCCAAACGTATTTATTGTCCCACCATCTGGTCTAAGGTCTTCCGCTTGGTCGCCGGAATTGATACTCATGGAGCCATAACTGCATGCCCACACTGACACGACTGTTTTCTCTGGGTATTTAATTTGCCACACGTGCAGGTAACGTAAGACAAAACAGGCTGCGCTTTCATGCTAAAACTGGGCTAAAGCCATCCTTTGACGTTGTGTCTATGTGTCGATCCTGATGTGGTACAGGAGGGCTTTGGAGCTGAATGGAACTTGTAAGATGCCTGCTACGAATGATGTTAAGATCGATCAACTTTTGTGTGTGGATGAAGCTAATGAAGGTTGCTACTCAGCAATTAGACTCAGCTACCCTCAGGCAGCAACATGCATTCTTCAGTGATTGACGAATTCTTGGTAGTAACTTAAGATTGACTGCTGGTGATTGAAGAGTGACCGATAGTTACCCATGGAGTTCAGTTGACTCAGGGGTGTTCTAATCATTGTAACCTTCCAATCTGCAGCATAACATGTATAACGCGCATTCCGTCAGTTACACAAGTAATCATTACATGTGCAAGCTGATAAAACAGCAGGTTGCCACACTTTAGTGCGGTGCAAAGGAGGTGGCATCTGCCATTCAGTTAACTCACAACAACGCCAGCTGTGTCCGTCACGTGATCTCTTGTTGGCAGAGAACTATCTTCACGTGGCCTCACAGTGCACCAAGCCTGGCACAAGTGTTTGAGTGACGCCGCACTGACAAACGGCGGTTGTTGCTGCTTTCGCAAAAAATTGTGGCGATTGCAAATGTGCCAGTTTATAGTCTGTAGTCAAAATTGAGTGTTGCAATTATGTAATAATACATACCATTTATAACGAACATTTAATTTTGCAGGAAACCGCAAGAGGCGGGGTGGGGGGCAGGCGCGATTAGACACTGCATCTTATATATTTTAACGTTATCGCCCAATTAATTAACGAGTGTTTTTTAGTTGTTGGAGAAAACCAGAAAACCTAGAGGAAACCCGCGCATACCAGGAGAATACACAAACTCTACACAGAAAGGCGGCCGAGGCAGGAATCGAACCGCCTCTTTTAAGGCATAGATGACCATGTTTCCGTTTGTAAAGCAATTGATTAACACAATAATACCTTTTTACGTTTATTTAACCGAAAATAACCACAACAATTTAATTATTAAGATATAAATGGTTAAACTGCATCAACAAATTACAGTGAATATGGATTTAAAAAATACCCCATATAACTTCCAATCGTTAACACAACACACTTAATGGCACATCAGATAATACCAACGAGATACACAAGAAGTACTGTATGTTGCACACAACCAACGTACACACATTGTTTATAAAATGACAACACAAACATGTATTTAAAAAAACACATTTAAATGTTGAGCACACTGCAAGACCAAAGGCAATGCAAGTGAATGCTTAGCAGAAGCCACTGGTGATTAGGCCTCACTGTGACTCATCAGCCCATTCCAAACAGGTTCCTGTTTCCAACTTTCCATTCAACTTTGGAAACCGCGCCTTGCGTTTTGAGCCCATTCCTTCGTTATCATTTCCGTTAGAGTTTAACACCCAACGGGTTTTCATTTAAACATGGGATGTTTCATGCTAATTGTCGGTGTTATTATTTTTTGCCAAAATTCCGAGGGCTGGACGGTCACTTGCTAATGCACACAAGCACCAACACAAAAAACACACTATTTGTAAATCAGCAGCAACGCGCCCTCTGCTGGACAGAGAGCTCAATTTTTGATTCATGGGATAAAATATTTTTAACTCTGTTCACTCATCCAAAAAAAACAAGTCTTCTATTTTTGATAGACTACTGATTCCTTCCTGACAAGGTGTTTATGGACATAAACAGCCCTGCGGCCCTCAGACATTGCCTCCACTTGGGAAAAATATATGTATAATCTTGCAGCCTCAATCAAAAAGTGAGGGGGTGGTGGCAAGAGGCTTTTTTTGGTGTAAGAAACAAGCAATTAATGTCTGGCTGTATGCAATGTGAGGCGGGCTACGGGGTTTTTTTTTCTTCACCTGAAATGCACAAAGACCTCCCTTTCAGCGCTGCCTGCGGAGGGGAGGCAAACACAGTGACAGCCCTGCTTCCGATTACAGCAACACTTCTGCTTTTAGCTGCTGCTGCTGCTGCTGCCAGGACGCTTCACAGGGGAACCCGTGTCAGGAGAGTGAGAAGGGCTCATGTCGGGCTCGCATGGGTGTCCTCTGTGTGTGTGCAGAAGCCACCACGGTCTCCGCCGTGTGCCGCGCTGGAGGGCTGCCGTACAGCGGCTGTGAAATGAAAATAACACACGCACATAAACACACCGACAGTTACATTTATATACGGCAAATTTGCAGCCCTGCAATTGCTTGCCTATGCTACGACTGACGGAAAGGGCCTCCATTAACTAGGGAATCAAAAGTTGGTGCCGGGATGAGCAATGCATACAGAAGAAAATCAGTAAAGCAAAGTTCTCCTTTTATAAATTTGAGGTTTCTTTGAGGCGGTGAACTGACCTGGAGAGTGGGCAAAATTAGTTTAATGCACGAATGAATAGCAAAATGCCTATTCATTCATACTACTAGATAGGTCATACTCTAAAAGATAAAAATATGATTAAAACAGTCTTTGTTTATTACCTCATCAAAAAACTACACATTGGTTGTGAGCAAGTGTGTGGCTGATGTTTGGCACATTAGGTGAGTATATATTTACGATTAGCAAAATCCAGAATTTTCATGTGTGGAGCAACCAAAAGCTTCCAGCATGCATGGTGACTGGTTCGCTCACAGGGTAGGCTCAAATCTGGCAATCTACATTCTTTAACTTTCACACTAAACCCTTAAATATATACTTAATACCCATCATCGGTGAACCAAATAATGTATGGAGTGTAACACTAAAGGCAGTAGAAAGTGGACAAAGCCTGCTACCGGTTATCATAAGCTTGAAATATGTTCGAAATACTATATCATTACGACAGTGACTGGTGTTGGGGGAATCGGGGAAATGTTGCAGTGTTGATTGCTTTGGGGGCCTGGGACTACTCGTGTGTTTTGGGCTAGAGTGGCACCTGACGCACAGCAGTTGCCACGTCGCGACAAGAACACCCTCGTACCTTCGTGAGCTCGTCTAGGCTCGAAGTTCGCGCAGAAAATCTTCTGGATCCTGGCTCCCCGAAGGGTGCAGAAACCCCATCATTGTAGGGTCCTCCACCACGGGTCGGTGCGGTCACCTTGAGTTGACGGATCTTGCCCTGGAGGTGGTGGAGGAGGCGCAGGGTTCCTGTGCTGTGCCCCATGCCTTCGTCGATGACCCCTACCTCGACGCTGCCCATGTGAGGCCCTGCCAACCCCACAGTGTCGCTCGGGTCCACGAGGCCAGCTCGGGCAGGCACGGAGGACGAGCGGTGCCGTCTGGGGAACGTGCTGCAATCCTGCAACAATGCAGAGCCTTGGTGATGAGATTCCGAGAACTTTGATTGCAGTATAACTTTTAATAAATAAATATTTATACTGTAATCATATTTGGTAGGTGCGGGCCCATGATGCCAAGCAGCTGACAATGAAAGGTAAATGTGGATGGTAAAGTATTATATGCTGAATGAGGTGTGCAATACTGTACAATGTTTGCTGATGGGGCGCTGTCCATTGTGAAATTTTCCTGTTGATTACTTCGCCTGTGTACACAAAAATGGCATCAATAACAACAGAACAAAGAAGAAATGAGGCCATTGCAATGAAAGCCCCCATGCACAAGCACAGAAATAGTGTCAATGCTGCCATTCAGGCAGGTTGTTTCCGATGCGTTTTTGGGTCGTACCGCGTGTTGTTTGGCACAATGTCCTACGTTGCTGTCTACATGCTGAAAATTGAAAAAGCTCAGGGATTGAAGAACCCACCAGCACGCACAGCAAAAACGTCGGACATGAGTGATAATCTGCACCTTACAACGCACGCAGTTTCATTCACTCTCGTAGAGAGAGGAAAACGACTCAGAGGCATGACGAACCGCAAAGAGGCAGGGGATAGAGAAGGCAGCCACACATAAGCCAGCGCCAACATTTTACAGACACTGTTCTCTCGTGAGTGGCCAATTAGTGAGTGGGAAGAAACCGTAGTACCCGGCAAATACCCGCGAGGACATGGAGCGAACATAGAAACTCCACACAGAAAGGCACCAGAGCCAGGAACCGAACCCAGGTACCCTTTTGTTAACCCTGCACCACCGTGCCACACAGCTGACAGTACAAAACCCGACAAAAACGCATCGGCGCGCGTCATTCAACTCGAAACGTCACGTGCCGCCGCTCTGCTCTGCGTACCGAAGCAACTCGGAGCGCAGCTCCTCCTGGAACTTGCGCGCCAGCTTGCCCGCCGTGCTCTCCTTCCATTGCCGCATGCCGCGCTGGACGGCGCGCAGCTCTCCGTCTTTCTCGCGCACCTGCTCGCGCAGCTGGCACACCTCGTTTTGCAGCGCGCCGCCTCGGCCCGCGCCGGGCCCGTTTACACCGCGCCGCTCGAGGCCCTCCTCGGAAAATGCCTCGAGGTCGAAGGCATCGTCTCGTCGGCCGCCGCGGCCGCCGTGAGTCGCGTTCGCCCGCAGCGAGTCGCTGGCGTCGCCGCTGCCATCTCGAGCGGCGTACTTTGGTGGAGCGCCTCGCCAGGCCGGGTCGCACTTTTGACGTGAGCTCTGGATGCTGGAAAGCTTGAGAATGTGCATCTCTGCGTTGTGATTCTAATGAAAAGTGGCAGAATTAGTGTGGTGTTTTTTTTTAATAAACAATATCGCTCGCCGGAAAATCATGCTTTGATTTTGTAATAACACTGAAACAATATTGGCAGTACAAAATCCCTCAAATGACATGGTCATATATATATATATACGTTAGACGGTACAAAGTAATGCCAAAATTAATCCTTGCTCAAACGAGCATTGAGGCAGTGCTCATCACCTGTTTACAGTCCACAGCCCTAAGCCAGAGGTGGAAATTCCCCATTCATATGGCAGGGGATACTCTCTTCGTATGACAACCACTGTTTATTTTCCCACAAATCGGTACTTATTTTACCGCGACCCTCACCAGGACAAGCGGTTTAGAAAATGGATGGATGGATGGGTACTTATTTTATCGATCCCGGGGAGGGCATGGAGGAGGATGGGCCAAATCATCCCCCAATGAGGATTTGACACACCTGGCTGCTGAGACACCCGGTATGAAAGAATGTTAAGTACGGCACCTGAACCAACTTTTCCTTGACCTCTTCCACGGCAGCTGCCTTTTCTCGCTCCAATCGCTCCCTCAAGTCATTCAGCTCCTTCTCCTGAAGGAATGAGGCCATAGGCTTCATGTTTACTTAAGTGCATTTGAAGGTCCAACACAAGCACCCTGAATCCAGCCCCCACCCCTCCAAAACCCATGCACACCCAGTACGAGACCTTGTTTACTCTGCCGATGCTATACACATAACCGTGTGGTCAACACAAGCTGTTACCACCGAAATACCCGCGAACCAGCACTGCACACTACACCTCCTTATACATTAAATAATGTTGTTTACAGTGCGGTGTTTGTAATAAGGCTTCAGCTTAAATAACCTAGAGGTTAGCAGACTTTAAGGAATTGCTTTACGGATTGGATTTAGGCTTTAAATAAACGACATTCATTGAATTCTGAGAATTCAACCTGCCCTGGTTGCATAGTAAAAGTGTAAAGGTGCAACCCTGTCATTATTTACTCCTGCCACTGCTGGCAGAAGGGCCTCCATGAAAGAAGTAACTCTAG
This sequence comes from Geotria australis, assembly GCA_036362915.1. Classification (NCBI taxonomy): domain Eukaryota; kingdom Metazoa; phylum Chordata; class Hyperoartia; order Petromyzontiformes; family Geotriidae; genus Geotria; species Geotria australis. The sequence continues at coordinate 2,340,650 of JAZEWU010000010.1, forward strand.
AGAGCGCCTCCAGATGGTATTGGAAATGGTGGCAAGACCCACAGTACACCCAATGGTTTCATTGTTGCATGTAAAGATCCCTATATCATTATTCACTTTAAATGAACAGAGAATGATTCACTACCAGTAACAAAAAAATGGATCTCATTTCATGAATGCATGTACGCCAGGTGGTTTGCCGGCGCTATATTGCCACACACTGCCTCCTATATATTATGATGTTATCGGCCATCTAATAAAAGCACCAAGCCGGGACTCGAACCGGGGAGCTTCCTGCAGTTAGGCAGCAGCGCTTATCACTGCACCACCGTGGCGTCCCCAACGGAAACAAACAATAGTGAATAGCACACTGAAAATGCAACCCCCCCCTCCCGCATTCACGCACGAGGAATGTGGTGACGAAGCTCTAGAGGCGAGTCCGTCCTCACCTTGGCGACTTGCAGCTGCTGCGCCTGCCGCGCGCGATCACCCAGCTGCTGCTGCAGGTGCAGCAGGTGCTGCCTCAGATCGTCCCCCACCGCGCGGAGGCCCTGGAGCGCCAGCCCCAAGGGCAGCCGTGCCGCGCTGCCACCAAACAGACGCACGCAACAACAACACAGACACAGATTCCACCCTCCCCATAGAGCCTCAACGGAGTGTACGGTCAGTGCTGTTATCCAGTAGCACCTGTAAAGGCCAGCACGGCACGTGACTCCGAGAGGGGTCGGTGGCCAGCAACCTCGCCCGGTCGAATTTTATCTCCCTAAGTGGCGATGTTTACACGCCGCACCCGGTTCTCGTTTGAGGCTGAGTCGACATAGAGGAGGCCCCAGGACCGGTTCAGGAAATCGTCACTGGGTGCTGGCTCTGGGTGGGAATCAAACTCGGGTCGTTGGGTTCGTAGCCCAGCATGCTAAACGCTATGCTACCGCTCCCCACACTGCAATGAACACACGCACAAGCACTCGGTGCATGGTGTGTTATATTCATCCGTGTGGGCAAGATATACATTCATAAATCAGGGAGCCAGAGCCTATGCCGACAGCCACAGCGTGCAAGCCACGATTGGATGCCTGTCCGTCACAGGGAACCGGGTGCAATTTAGTCAGCAGGCCAATTAACCTAGGCAGCGTGCGTCTTTGGACTGTGGGAACCTATGCGAAAACCGGGAGAACACGCAAACACCGCACCCAAAAATGTTGGCGATATCAATTTCAAAATTACAAAGGCTCATTGTGCCATTATCGTAATCTCTTATACCCTTACCAGCCCGGTACTGTACCTGTGTGAGGGTTTGGCGGGGCTCCTGGGAACGCTTCTGCTGCCCGTGCTCTCTATCAGCTCCTGAATCTTCTCGCTCTCAGAAACCAGCTCAGCCGCCAAACTCTGATCCTGCCGCTCAGCCTGCTCGGTCATCTCCCTCTGCCGCTCCACGAACTCGGAGGTCAGAGCATGCATCTCGTCTCCCAGCCTCTGGATCTCCGTCTCTTTCTCGCGGAGCTCGTTCTGCAGACGCAGCCTCTCGCCGTCTCCGTTCTTGAGCTCCTGTCTCGTCCTCTGCACCTCCTGGTGGGCCGAGTGCAGGCCTTGCTCACACGTTTGCTTCTCGATGTCCCTCTGGTGAAGCTCTTTCTCTTGCCGCAGCAGGGCGATCTCCTTTTGGTGAAGCTCCATCTCGAGCCTCTGCCTCTCGGCGTCTCGCTCGCGCAGCTCCTTCTGCATCCTCTGCATCTCCAGGCCGGCCGCCTGCAGGTCCTCCATCGTCTTCTGGCACTCTCCGTCCCTCTCGGTGAGTTCCTCCTCCATCCTCTGCACGCTGAGCGCCTTGTCGTTGAGCCTCTTCTCCAGCCTCTGGTTCTTCGCTTCGGCGTCTTGCAGCTCGGCCACGAGCCTCCGCTGCTCCGCCTCTGCTTCCTTCTCCTTCGCCGCCGCCTCTGCGCTCACCGCCCGCAGCTCCTTCTCAGCCCGGTGCAGCTCCGAGTCTCGCGCGTGGACCTTCTTCTCCAGCTGAAGCTTCTCGCCGTCCCACTCCCTCTCCGCCTGCCGCCTGCTCTGCTCCGTGGCCTGCAGCTCGTCCTGCGCCCGTTGCAGCTTCGCGCTCATCTCCTGGAGGTCCCTCAGCAGCCACTGCTTCTCCGCCTGCAGCTCCGTCTGCAGTCTCTTCCGAGCCGCCTGCGCAGCGAGCAGCTCCTCCTCCTGCGCCGTCGACTTGGCCGCGAGCTTCTCGATTTCACGCTCTTTCTCCTTCACACGCGTACACGACGACACAGGTCCCCCCACCGTGTAGTCTTTTGCACGGACTGTTGGCGCAAGCGCTGATAGTGAGCACCTCTATTGACGGGTTGTTGCAGCATCGAGCACCCTACAATGGCCCACACATTTTCTCCCAGTTGCAGATGGTTACACACGCACCACAGGTACTCAGTTAAGGTTAAGTTTACTCTAGGGAGGCCCGCGCCTCGTTCAGATGTCACTCGTCACTGACGTTTGTCTTTCTTGGGTAAATAAAGGGCATTATTTTGCATTGTATGTGAGGCTGAAAATGAGAGTGCAGCAGAGCAGTGTAGTGTGGCGTAGAGCCGAGTGGTTTTAACACGGCTAACATCAACATTGGCCTCCGCCACCCTTCCTTCACCAACCCGCACTGACCAACGTCGTGAAGTTTGGTCAAACAACCCACAGAGTGGGCGTGGGGAGACCTTCACCCAGCAGAGTGGTGACACACGGTTCTATCCAGGCAACTGACGTGCGCAGAGAGGCAGAATATCAACAGCACCGCATCCAACGGCACAACATAAAGCGGCACTCCAGCTGCTCATGTCTGAGGCTTCATCTGAAATTCTGGACTCACTTCTTGTTGCCGACCTGACAAGTGTTAAACATCTCTCCTTCACAGTCATTTTGGAATACGACGGATAAGCTCATACATGTTGCGTCCACCGTTTGAAAGGCGGCAGGGGTAACATCTGTGCCTCACAGAAAGGATGTTCTTGCCCGAGCAGGTACGATTCCCGCCGTGGGCGCCTTTCTGTATGGAGTTTGTGTGTTCCTCCCCTGTTCTGCGTGGGTTTCCTCCGGGCTCTCCGGTTTCCTCCCACAACTTAATATATAGGAAGCAGTCTGTGGCAATACAGCGCCGGCAAACCACCTGGCTGCCTCCTCTGCCTCGCTGCGCTTTCCTCGCGCCTTTGAGTCGTTCTCTTGTCGAATTAGTACCTTCGACAGTGAATTAATATGTGCGCGTTATAAATGTAAATTATTATTATTATTGCACCACCGGCACCGTGGAGGTGGTCGGCGAGCGAGCGAGCAAGTGAGTGAATGAGCGAGTGAGCAAGCGAGCGCGTGCGGGGAGCTCTCACGGCCTGCAGGTGCTCGCGCAGGGCCTGCAGGGCCTCCTGCTGCTCGTGCCGGAAGCTCTGCTCGAGGGCACGCACGGCCGCCAGCCGCTCGGCCTGCAGCTGCCGCGCCTGGGCCCGTAGCTCCTCCACCTCCTGCAAGGGAAACCCACCGCCGTGACCACTGGTGGAAAGTAACGGACTAGAAATTCTTCGGCTTTTGTACACCGTATTTATCAATTTCCACGAAACGTTGTTTTGGTGAACGTTCATTATTTTAGTGGAAGTGTACGAAGATTATTTGTGGGTTTTTTCTGTAGCACTTCAATTCGTACCCCAGGAGTAAATTTACCGTATTTCGATGGTTTTTTTAGACAGTCAAATTCGACTGGTATGATTTATTCAGCCATTTAGGTGATCGCTTATTAGTGGAGAAAAGAACAACCGCTTGTGGTTTCAAGATAATGAGTTTCCAATCAGACCTTTATATAAAAAAACGATTTCAAAATACAATACAATCTGCGTTTAAAAACCACCAAAATGTGACCACGTCGCTTGACGCGACAGAGGTAGCCCTGAGCCTGTAGCACGAGTTGCAATAATATGACAAAAATAGATATTTGTAACGCGCGCATATTCCCCGGGCGCATCGCGCCCGTTGATTCGGAGGTCGCGGAGCCTGGCTCAGTCGGTTTGTTGTGAGTCGGTGAAGAGGTGACTTTTTAAACGTTTTTTGAAGATTGCAAGCCGTGCCACATCCCACTGCCCGAGGTGAGGGAAACTCGGCGGGCGCCCGACCTGCGTGAGCTGCGACGTCGTCTCCCGTAGGCCGCGCGTCACCTGTCGCTCGGACTCCAGGTCCAGAGCGAGCGCTCGCACGGCCGTCGCCCCCTCCTCGTGCCGGGCGGCTCGCTCCCACTGCCGCTCCGTCTCCCAGGCGGCGCGCTCCGTGCTAACCGCTCGCTGCACCTGCAACCCCGACGTGGCGCCCGCGAGTGAGCGTGTACACCGGCCATCGATCGCGAGCCGGACACTCTCTGCCCACCGCGAATCTAGTTCCGCAATTATCTCGTACCATAATAATTGTTTGGTTCAGCAATCTTCTAGTCCCACGGTCCCATAGTCTCTCAGTATCCTAATTCAACAATTCTCTAGTCCCTCAACCCTCAAATCCCACAATCCTCGAGTCCCACAATTCTCCATTTCCACAATTCTCCAGTCGCAAATGTCTGTCTGGTCCACAATTCTCTAGTTCTGCAATTCTCTAGTCCCATAATCCCATCGTCTCACAATTGTCGAGTCCGACAATTCTCTATTTTAACACCAGCAATGCAATTGTAACACGTATTACCTTGGGTCTCCACCCGCAAAATATATTTTAAAGGTTTAGGTCTCAAAAATTACTGAGCTGTACCCATAATCCCTTAATAACTCGTAATCCATACTGGGATGGTGATTGTGAATTTGTTGTCATGCACACGCCACACCACTGATGTATTGCAAAAATAAGCCACATTTTCAAAGGACACCATAGCTATTACTTTCAAAGCAACACCCCGTGCGTCATACATCATTAGAGTGACATTGAACATTCTGACCGTGAGCTTGCCTAATTTCTGGAAATGTGTTCATCATTCCATCGCTCACCATCTCGGTGGCTTCCTCTCTGAGCTGAGTGCCCAGTCTGAGGGCAGCAGTCTCCTGTTCTCTGAGGGCAGCCTGCAGACGGCACACCTCCTCCTCCCTCGCCTGAAAAAAAACGTCAGCGGCGCGCGCTCATATTACTCGCAAACACCGTCAGGGAAAATAAACCCCTTCCAAAAACGTCTGGTGGAGCGGTCGCTTGCGCACCGTGAACCCAGTGACCCGAGTTTGATTCGCAGTCGTGGCGAACGTCAGTGGCGAGTGATATTTGAAACTGGCGCTGGTGCCCTCGTGCCCCTTAACACGACCCGCGGTGACCGCCGTAAATGCGGTATGTTCAACAAGCCCCAGCACAGGGCGCAGCGTGGAGATGGAGTGATGAAATCAGCTCACGCGTAAGCAGCGGCGATATGGATTGTCGCACTGGGAGACCGTGAGACGTGGCAGGGCCTTGCGGAGGCCTGCATCTAGAAGTGGATTGACGAATAGGTTGTAAATTAACGCCGCATATTCTTAGTATTGCGTGACGTGTATTGTGATTGTAACGGTGAACTTTACGCAAGAGGTATTTGGCCACAGTGGGCGCTCGCATACTTTTAAACAGAGGACAATAAAGAGTTCACCCCCCACCCCAATCTCCGCCTCCGCCTGCCACAGGCTTATTGATGAATTGTCAGGCTTTGGGACTGTGATTCCATGTAATCATCTATTCCCTTATGGTGTTTCCCATCTCGTTCGAGCACGTACGAGTATAATACAACGCTTTCGTAAATCTACTACTGCACGACTGGGCACCCCCCCCTACCATGACGTACTGCTGTGATGGTTATTTGACCATAATTCTCCATGCCGGTCAGTGAGTTGGTCAAAACACTGAGCGAGGGACACACGTAACCACGCACGGCCCTCGACACCTGTTTCACGCGTGTTAGCGTCAACCAAATCTGAGCAGCACTCCGGCTCTCAAACGCTCCTCAGCCTCCGAGAGATGACGGGATCGGGTGCATGCCAGACGATTCGCTCGCAGGCCGAGAGTGAGCTCGGAGAATCGGTGAAGCGACGCGTCGTGACACGGCTATTGGCCGCACTGTGCAGCAGGTGCAGGTGACCGCGCCGGCTAAGCACGCAGCATCAAAGGGCGCAGCGTCTAAACGTGCAGCGTCTGCGTCTCGCACCTTCAGGGTTTGTGCACAGCGTGTGAGCTCTGCTGCTTGATGATCGCTGACATCCTTTAGCACTCGGTTCCTCTCCTCCTCCAGCCGCTCCGACAGCTGCGGACATTGAGCCAGAGGTGAAAGTAAGGCAGTTCAGTCCGACACGGCGTACTGCTAAGAAAGTGATACGACCGTACTAGTAAGACATTTAAGTTACTTTCACCCCTGGCCAGAGGTAATGACCGTCGTGCCACTGACAGGCAGCGAGCACAGCATCAGCAGCTTTGGTAAAAAAAAAACACCGTTCAGCGTGACAACGGGCGCTTTTCCTGGCACTCTTTGGATCTGCGATCAGTTGCATTAGCTTGGATGTTGGAGTGTTTGGTAAATGCAGAGCTTTGTATTGAAAAGGATGATCGTTGTTCAAATTAGTGCATACTCTCTTGAGCTGTAATAAAATATAATGAATGCAAATCCAAAAATGAAAAATAAAATCCGAAACTGGGCCTAAGAATAAAAATACAAATCTGATGGCCAAAGAAAGTTAATTTAAAAACTCACCCACAATATAAACATAAACTGTGATCAATTAGATAACTATCTCCACGTGGGAAAAAACAAGAAAAAATCCATCGCAAATGAAAGCTTCAAGAGTTGGAACCACTGAATGCTTGAAGGTAAAGCGCAAATGTGATCCTGTAAAGCAGCCGTGTGCCAGTGAAGAGCTTTTACAGCTTAATTGAGCAGTTATTTGCTGGTGGAGAGGAGAGACAATAAGAAGGAAACCTGATATACAGTATATCCCACGCGCTTGGATGTAATTCAGCCATCTGGAATAGAATCGCAGCGCTGTGTGTTTGCAGGCTTTGAGACAAGCAGACTCCACATGAAAGGAATTGTAGCGCCAATTATTGACAGATCGTAACTGCGTGAGAGAGAACCACCTGCTCCAGCTCCTCGGTTTTCAGCCGCATGAGTTCATCTCTGTGCTTCTTCAGAGCCACGTCCTGAAACAGGACAAATATACAACACTTTAATAACCTTAGCGCAGCCGACATACTTTTTCCAACTTTACGTAACATTTCTTTTTTGTACTGTTTTCACTTGCACGACAACCCCTCCCCCACAACATATCATCTCATATTTTATTTTTATAAAGTCATATTATGGTTTCCTCCCACAAGACATGCTGCTGCCTAGGTTAATTAGCCTGTTGAATAAATTGCCCCACGACGGACTAGCGTCCAATCCTGGGCATAGCCCTGCCTTGCGCCCTGTGTCTGCAGAGATAGGCTCTGTCCCACCGCGACCCTGCACAGGATTAAGCGGGTATTGATAACGAACAGACACATTTAACCGGTGAATATAATCGTCGACAATACATTTCCTTCACATTCTCACTTAACCTACACAGCTCCGTTACCTTCTCGAGGGCCAGGGTCTCCACGGTGCCGGCGAGCCGCCTCACCTCGTCCTCCCTCAGCCGCTCCATCTCCCTCGCGTGCGCCGCCCGCACCCTGACCAGCTCCCGCTCCCTCTCCTCCAGCTCCCTCTCCTGTTGCCCGCGCAGCGTCGTCAGCTCGGCCTGCAGGCGCGCCACCGCCGCCTCCTTGTCCCTCGCCTCCTCCGAGACCCTCTTCACTTCCGCTTCGGCCCACCTCTGAGCCGCCGTGGCCTCCCTGGCCTGCTGCAGCTGCGCGCGCGCGACCTCCTCGGCCTTGGCCTGCAGCTCCGTCCGCTTGTCCTGCAGCTCTGCCTCCTTGTCTTGGAGAGCCGCTGCCCGGGCTTGCAGCTCCGCGCCCATCCTCCTGTTCTCGTCTTTCAGCGCGCCGAGCTCCGCTCTCGTCCTGCCCTGCTCCTCCGTGGCCCGCGCCAGGTCCACCTCCAGCCGGCTGCGCTCTTCCCTCTGTGCCCTGAGGTCATCGGCCTTCGCCCTCATCTCGGCTTCCAGCCTGGTTTGCTCCTCTCTCTGGGCCCTCAGCTCTCTGCCTTTGGAATCGAGCTCTGCCTCCAAGCGCGTCGCCCGCTCCTTGCTCTGCGTGGAGACCAGGAGCCGCTCCGCCAGCGTGCGCTCCAGCGCCGTCTCCCTGCGGCTCCTCCCCAGCCGCTCCGCGTCTCGCTCCCGGCCAGGAGACGTATCCTGCTCGTTGCACATCACCCGCACCACCGTTGTAACATCGTCATCATCGTCGTCGTCATCGCGACGGTGATTGTCATTACAATTGCCACCATCATCGTCAACATCGTGATGGTCACGCCACCATCAACGCCAAAACCATCTCTAAGCTGGAGAGTATGCCCGCTATGCATGCTGGTATAAAGTGTCCGACAACCCATGGATCGTAATCCCCCCCCCCACCATGGATTATAAACTTATATTGGTGAAAGGGGTTGCGTTGTTCCAGTGAACCCTCAAGCTATGTCATCTGGAGTCTAGCACTCCTACTAGGGTCTTCCTTGGTGAAAAAGTCTCGTGGGAGATCCAGATAAAACAAAACAATCCGAAGCCCCTCCGACTAAAGGAGGTTGGCATCAGGAAGGGCATCCGGCATTACATTTTTGCTCCAATACCCCCAACCGTTGTGGGGAAACCGTTCAAACTTGACACCAGCCGTTGAAGCCGGCAACAACATCAACAACCATGCTGAAAACCCGGTGACCGTGCGACATTTGACCAACGACGGGCGCTTGCTCGGAACCTTTGGACCAATGTTGGCCCAACGTTCCGCGTTGGCTTTCAGCGCACACGGCACGCACATGTGAGAGAGACAGAGAGTTATTGCACCCATGCCGCCGGGGCATGTCCATCTGTTACCTCGGTGCCAGCTGTGGTGCCGGGGGCAGCTGCTGGCAGAGCGAGCGGGAGGCGTGGGGGGGCGCGAGTAGCTGCCGCTCGGTTGGCTGGAGTCGTCCGTGCCACCTCTGCCCGCGTCGCCGCCGCCGCCGCCGCTGCTGCTTCTCCCCGGGCACCCAGCCCCGTCCTGCAACCCACACAGCAAGCCCCTTCAATAATCACAAGCGTGCGGTGCTCTTACTTGTTATAATGGCTAGCAGAGTAGCCGCCCAAGCGTGTCACACGTTCTTCTGACGTCATGATCATGGCAGAAGAGTGCGAAAGTGGGAATTTAAGGCTGATATAGTGTTAAGGTTTGAGTAATCAATAGGTTGGCTGTAAATCTGAAATAAAACGTAAAAGCCTTGATATTGTGCAGTTAAAATGTATGCTTATGAACCATTCAAATCTGGCACCCTGAGTGCCGACATACATACGTGCATCAATATTTTATATATTGTTTACGTTGGTTAATTCGTACGTTTTTTGGATTGCGGGAATCCTGCTTTCAGACGAATCGAACAGAAAGGCACCCGAGCCGGGATTCGAACCCGGGCCCTTCTTGCTGTGAGGCGGCAGCGCTACTCACCGCGCCACCGTGCCGCCCCAGTCTCTGATCAACAAGGGACAGAACATCCGCGGTCACCTGGCTGGCGGCAGCGATCCGAGTCCCGCCGAGTACTGTACGCAGAGCCTGACTGCCGCCCAGCGTCCTCCCTCTTCCCCGCGGTCTTGTCCCGCGGACATAACTCAGCCTCCCCCCCCGTCACCAGCTATCAAAACTTCTCACTCCCGCTCGCAAACTTCCCTCAGCTATCCCGTTCCTCTCTCTATCCCCTTTATTCCGGTGTTTTGACGTCGCTCATCCCTCAGCATGGGTTTTCCCCGAGAGATGGGGATGCCACTAGACCGCGGCGGAAGCGCTAAACCCACTTGCGTTCCCGTATTCCTAAGGCCGTTACCCTGGGGATGAAGCCACTTGAAAGCTCCGGTCCGTTGGGTTTGAACAAAAAGCAATTCGCGGTTCAAGGTGCCAGTCAACAACACTGACGCTTGAGGTGTCGTTACCGTGGCAAGAGGTATTCTGAGCATAAATGTTACATTGTTCAATGAACTTAATGGGGTTTAGCGGTGGTGCGAATTGTTAACGCACCGCGTTGCGAACCCGGTGCCCTGAGTTTGATTCCCAGCCATGGATCATATCAGTGGCGAACGCTTATATATCTCTGAACCGGATCTGGGGTCCCCCTTCACCAACCCGCACTGACCGGTGCGGTGGAGTACGGTTAAACAACCACCCTTGTATTTACTGTGCTGTATATTCTGTGTAAACTGTAGCAAATTGACCGAAACAATACAAAGCATTTGGACCGATTCAACTCCATCATCAGTCATGAACTATCCACAGCTGAATGAAGGCCTCCCCAAGCTGCCCACCATCCGTCATAATAATAAGTTACTTATTTATCCAGGTAAGCCACACGAAGTCGTAGGACTCCTATTTATGAGAGGCCTGTATTGGGATTTCAATCTTAAGAGGGATTTCAGCCGACTGATGAAGAGAACACCCAGAGAAAACTCACGCACGAAGCGGCAACACCCTATCTCCGTACAGATGGAAACAGATGGTGATTAGAAGCCCGGTGATGCCTCCAATGTGGGAGGCGAAACGTAGTGAAGGAGAGAAGAGAAGCTCTCAGCACGGCTATCCCGAAAGAGCAGCTCTTAAGTGCAATTCTCATATGGCGATTCGTCCATTTGCTGTACCGCCATCTCCTGGCGAGTCGGGGTATGGGACCTGAACACCCACAGAAGGAGTGTTTCACACGTGTGCGACTCCGTCATGATCACAGCGTGACTGGGAAGTTAACTCGTCTGTGTGAGCATCTCCGTTGTTTTTCTCTCATTCCATCCATCCACCCATTGTCGGAAACGGCTTAATCCTGTACAAGGTCGCGGTGACCCAGACCATCTCCCAGCAGGCACAGGGCACAAGGCAGGACGGGACGCCAGCCCATTACAAGGCACCGGGGGCAATTTAGTCCGCAGGCCAATTAACCTATGCAGCGGCACGTCTTTGGACTGTGGTAGGCAACTTGGAGTGGCCGGCGAAAACCCACGTGGACAAGGGGAGAGCATGCAAACAACGGGGTTGAGCTCCGGTTGTCTCGTTACCTCTCGGCGAGGCTGCCCTGAAGCGCCGCTCTGCTCGGCAGACGTCTCGGCCCCGGCGTGTCACAGCGTCTCGCCCCGGACGCCCCCCTGCGCCTCTCCGGGAAGCTCCTGTCCCGCAGGGAGGGCAGCCCACTCTCATCCGAGGAGAGCTCGTCGTTCGTTGAGATTTCCCCGCGCTCGTCACCTGAAATAGCACGCAGCTTTACGGCACAGGTGACGATCCAGCCCACGATTTGACATAGCCGCCATGTCTGTGCGAAGTTAAACTCCGTGGTTTGGTCGTTGTTGTTGTTGTGTCTGCTGAGCGGCGTGCTCTCGAGAGATAAATGAGGGAAGCGCTGCTGGATTTACCAGGGTTACAAACGCCGCTGATTGTACCAGGACGTTGTAGGTGCTAGTCCCAGTAAATCTGAAAGTCTTCCCAGGACATTACAAATCCGAGTTTTTAGGCAGTAGCCTAATAATAAACCACTCGAAACAACGCATTTATCTGCAGCTCTGCCGTCTTCCCCGGTACTGCGAGATATTTTTTTCTTTTCAGAAAATATCACGGCTTGTCAATTGACGTAGATTTTCACGGTTTTTAGAGCTGTCTTACGGCAGAGCCGCGTCGAGTGTTCCTCCTGTCTCCACTTTAGAAACCTGACGATCCCTCAAACGTGGGAGACGAAACGACACGGCTATCCCGAAAGCGCAACTCGACCCACCGTCTCCACGCAGGGCCTGGCTGAAGAGGGAGCGCACGTGATCCGTGCGCACAGACTCCAGGTCGCTCTCCACCGTCACCTCGTCAAAGCTGCGCAGGGGAACACCTGAACATAGACGGAAAGCGTCCCTGATGCGCCACGCAGACTCTTGGGACAAGTAATGTTAGTGAGCACCTGGACGTATATCGAAGTATTGAAAATATATTCCCGTATAGGTGTGCCGATTGTTAGAGCGAGTGCTGCTCGGGAACACCTATTTTAAGGCCTGAATGGTGCATGAGAGAATGGTGTGGCCAGCGACACGTCTCTGTAAGGCTGAATTGACAATGCACAGGAATCATGCACAGGAACCAAGCTCAGGTCGCCAGGTTTATACAGCAGTGCACTAACCAATATGCCATGACTCCAAACACACGCGAACAACATAGTTCACTGATTGCAAGAGGAAAAAAAATACATTTTCAATACGTGTAAGTGCGTAAAGTGGAAGACACTCAACCGCCTGAGAACTAGAACGGGACGATCAAAAGATGCTTTGGTCAGATGGGGCTACAAGACCGGCCCAACCACCTGTGAATGTGGAGAAGCAGACCATACTATGGAACACTGCCTTGTCTGTGCTCTACTACCCAACCTCTGCAGCTCAAAAGACCTTGCGGAGTTCAATGAAAATGCAAGGGGCTGTGTAAGAAAATGGGAAACTGTAATTTAACATCGCGCTTCGAAGAATCGCAAAGAAGAAGAGTGCGTAAATTTATCAAAAGTGTAAGTTTCAATGTAAATGTTCACAGCTCGATGTATGCCAATTGCTCTTAAGAGCAGCTCTTTCACGATAGCCATGTCGACCACGGCTATCCAGACATCCTGAAAGAGCAGCTCCTAAGAGTAAGTCTCTCACGTAAAGTGTCTCTAAAATCTGCAGCAGCCTTTACCAGCGAGCATGCGCGGCGGGCTGCCAGGCATCTCCCGGTCGGTCCCACGCCCCAACTGGGCCTCCCAGCTCTTCCACGAGGTGCCCGCGGCCAGCGTTCGCTCGGCAGCCTCCGCTGCCGCGCCACGCTCCCCGAATCCGGGCCGGTCTCCCTCAGCATCGTCTTCCCACGGGGCAGACGCCCGGCTCGCTTGTCCCACGCCACGGCCGGCGACGCCAGACGGGCGGCACAAGCGATCCAGCTCCCTGTGCGATGGCGGCGAAAAAGGTGAAGGAGTAGAAGAAGTCGCCGTCGCCTCGAACCGAGCGACGGTGAGCTGGCCCGATGTTGTCCTGGAGGTCGGGGAGCGAAGGCTGGCCGTGGCAGCGTCGCTCGAGCCTCCGTTGAGAACCTTGGTGGCGTCGTGTTGATCCACGCAGGAGCTGTGCCCGGTCAGACTTGTGTTGCTCACCGCTTGGTCTACGGCGGATGCAAACCTGGTCGTGGTTTGTCGATTGGTAAACGCTAGCCTGGAGCTGTCTACATTTCTGTTGTGATTTGCAGGGGACGCCAGCGGATTTACCGTCAGCAGCGCGCATCGGCTGTCAGTGGGCAACCCTTCGGGAGATTTTGAAAAACGCGGCATATCTCCGCTGCCCTCCTTGCCGAGTGACTCCACCACGCATCTGCTGCTCACGGCGGCCTGTGAGCTCCACCGCTTGTCACCGCTCGATTCAACGGTCCCGGGAGCTTCCGGCAACGAAAGGTTGCTGCGGCTTTTGGCCCGAATCTGGCTTCCCAGCGAGTTTCTTCTCTCCGCGTGAAAATCCTCGGGCAGGTTTACTTCCGCCGCTCGCGGGGGCGAGCCCTTCCCGTCAGCCGGAGGAGAGGAGCTCCGCTTCGTCAAACCTTCCCTCTCCTGAACGATCGCCTTCTCGAGGTCGCTCGCGAGGTCGTGCTTGAACCTCTGGACGAACGTCAGGCCCCCGCGAGCGTCGGGCCGCGACGCGCTCCTGGCCGCGTCTCCGTCCCACTGCCGCGAGCCCTCGGGGGAGACGGCGTCCCCCCGACCCGGCGGCGGTGCCGCGAGCTCCTCGCGGGCGGGCGATGGGGAACGAACGGCTCCACGCGGGCGGAGCAGCTCCTCCGTGCAAACCGAGGAGGCGTAGGCGGCGTCGCTGTGAGCGCCGTCTCGAGGGGACGGCGAGGGCGAGCGGGAGACAGCGCCCGGGCGATCGCCCCCAGCTCGTTCAGTCACGCCGGCGACCCCCTCCGCCTGCACGCGAGATAAAAGTCGCTTTGGCTCATGCGTCGGGCGGCAGGGTGGCGCGGCGGTAACATCCGCGCCTTAGGCGCCTTCCTGTGCGGAGTTTGTGCGTTCTCCCGCTGTTCTGCGTGGGTTTCCTCCGGGTTCTCCGGTTTCCTCCGACGACTTGAAAAAAAACCACTCACTCCCCTCTCCGTGCTCACCTGCTTCATGGGAATTCCCAGCAGCTGCCGCACCCTCCAGGAGTACTCCTCGGCCCGGGCAGCCCGCGCTGGGTCCTGTGTTCCTCGCACCGCCTCCCCTGGTTGGGCCCACGTTTGAGAAAAGCCTGGCATCGGGAAGTCAAATGAAAAGTGGCAACAACCCGCCAAACGTCGCCATCTTCCACGCTTTGGAGAGAGAAACGTCGTTAAGAATCGGCTTTGAAGCATACATCAAGGCGCGACGATTTGTTTGGGATTTAGCGCGGGTTATTTTGAGCGTTTCAACTATTGCAGGCGTCAGTGGCTGCCAGAGTCGTGAGGTGCACTAGATGCACACCTGTTCTAAAGACGTGTCATGGTTGAAAATCGGCTTTGCAAAAAAATACACTGTATAGTTATAATTAGGGCTGCCACATGTGAGGTTAAAAAAAATTGGCCAAAAAGAATATCTCACAATACCGGAAGAGGGGAGAATTGCTTGTAAAAGCGTCGTCTCCAATGTGTCATTGCTCAGAAACTGACTAAAACTGAAGACTGTTAATGTCTGGGGATGATGCACAGATTTCTTTAAAAAATCGGAATACTAGGGAAACCAGGACAGGTGGAAATCCTATAATTTTAATAACGTTTGTCACGAAGGCTTACCCGTGGAATCACAAGCCTGGTGGCAGCGGGCATTCCGCTCTTCACCCACTTCCACCATCTCAATGTGTCCTTTGCTCTGAAGGCCAGCTCTGTCGGGGTCAGACGTCAGCGTGTCGTCTGGGGTGCTGCCCTCACCCAGGCCCGTGTCGCGACTCCCCGTGTCGCTCTGGCCGGCGCTGCCTGCACGAAGGCAGGGATGGGTCAGACACGTGTCCCGCCTAAGCCCACTTACATTTCCGAGCATTTTGTATGGTGTCATGAACCTGAATATGTTCCCTAATTCATGCGTTACAAATATTTTCAGGTATAGAAAGTTTATGTTCAAAATTACATTTCCTTCCTTTCTGGTAGTTACGCGGTTTTTACACTTAGGAATATGTTCAACTGAACACGTTGTTGTTGTTTTATTTAGCATCGAATATAAATATTTTATTCTAGGGATATTTAAACACGTTATTTAGCAAAGCTTGTTGGCATGCAGAGGTGCACAAGCACACATTACAAAAAACATCAAATTCAGCAAAAACAGTGTGGCCTTGAAAGGATAAATAAAAAATAGGTCAGGGGTTTTCAACCTTTTGTACCTCAAGGCCAGACCATCACACATGAAGAAACCCCAAAGCCTAAAACGCCACATATTGGATATTTTCCTATTCATATTTGTTTCGTTTCAATCTAATGGTGAGCCTTATAGTTCAACGATTCATTTAAATCCAATTATGTAGAGCATAAAAAGCATTTGTCGAATTCTGCTTCACGTCTTTGTCAGTCAGAGACATGTGGGGGCATGAGCCATGACCGGGAGCCAAACAAAGTAGAAACATGTTGGTGATGAATGTACGAATCCAAGGCAACTCAAATATACAACCAACCACAGTGAGAAGGCAGATTGCATGTTCACGGCTTTATGATTTTGAAATATATTAGAGGTTTGCTTTCATTAAAATACAATGGGATGCTGTTGTCACACTCTGGCACAGTGATAACACTCGTGCTTCAAAGTAAGAAACGCCTGGGTTCGAAATCCCAGCTCAGGTGCCTTTCTGCGTGGAGTTTGCGTGTTCTCTCCTTGCCCCATGGGTTTTTAGCAAGTTTCCCCCCATAGCTAAAAAAAACACAATTTTTCTGAAAGCATCTTAATATATTGAGTACGCAGTGTCTGGCAAATATTCCCCGCCTTTCTGCGGTTCCTGGCGCCTCTAAATCGTTCTCCTCTCTCTTCTAAAGTGGTTTTCATTTAATTGAAAAACCAGCCCTCCCGTGAAACTTGCTGGACAGGTGAGCAGCTGCCTTACCTGCTGGCTCAGCCGAGTGGGAGGCCATCTGCTGTATCCGCGCTGCCACCTCCTTCTTTGAGCTTCCACTCTAGAAGAAAAAAACAAGCAGGTTACAGTGTAGGTTTTCGTGGCTCGATATATGAGAATTTGCTCTCAAGAGCTGCTCTTACGGGTGATTTAAATTATTAATATAATCACGGCGACAACGATGAGGACAGTGATGATAATGATGATGATGTAGGCGATGACGGTAATGCCGATGATGATGATGGCAATGCTGATGATGATGAGAGACGGCGATGACAGCGCCAAGCCACCTGCAGGTCGCGCAGCACGGCGTCGATGGAGTCAAGCAGGAGATCACAATGATCCTTCATGACCACCCGCGGTGTCCCCACGTCCAGCTCTGAGTAGTGGGGACACAATCACAGCACTCACCCATGGGCATCACTCATCACCTCCACATGCACACGGAGAAACCCGCCGAAAACCGACGCACACATGGGGAGGATAAGCAAACTCCACGCAGAAAGGCACCCGAGCCGGGAATCGAACCCAGGCGCCGTCTTGGCGTGAAGCGGCAGCACTAACCCATTGTGCCACCATGGACCCTGTCTTTTGTAATCTACCCAATAACGACCGGGAACTATCCCAGACTTTCACCATGCGGATGAGGCCCCTGTTTCATGGGATCCCCACCTGCGTCCAGGAGCTCATCGGTGTCGTTCAACCCCAGGTCGCTCCCGTCTGTCGCCCCCGCGTCATCCATCGCGTCTGCAACACGGCCTGTTGACAACCTACAACAATAATAACGATAATGTAAAGCCCTTTGTCAATCCACTGCCGGACTAAGGCCACCCCATGGCATGTCAGTCATGAGGGTTGCTTGGCCATACTTCACACCATACTCAGGTAGCCGGATTCAGAGTGCAGCTTGTGAATTGTTACAGGAAAACTCTCTGTAACGTGGCCATAAAAAAAAGAAACAAGCTATAAAATCGCGTCCACAGCAAGCGTGCATTACCACTGCCTCCACAATGTTTGTTCAAACCCTTCTAACACTCTCTGTAAAAGCATCAACTGCTGTTCCATTAAAACGTATAATGGAGTTACCCTTACATTTGGCTGACAGTCCAATGGGCAACATATTTATGCTATTGTTACGTCTCTCCTTTTCAACTTTTCAGACTTTTGTCTCCGACGCGCGAGAGAGAGAAAATCGTGGACACGAAAACGCCTCATAAATTCTCTCTGCCTTTCCCAGTCGCTTTTGTGCAAACGTTCCATTCTCGCCAGGTCTCCCGGGCGACGCGGCTGTCGGACCGAAGCCGCCTGGAGTTTGAACGCAAATAAAACTCGCGGGTCGGCGGTGTTGCTGGTGGGAGACTGCGGTCAGCGTGCGGCTGGTTAGCTTGTCACGATCCCCTTCTGTCCATCAACAAGCCCAGGAGCAAATTGCTTCGGGAACTCTTCTTTCCACGACCCAGTGGTTCCCAAAGTGTACGGCTTAGTGCTCCGGGGCGCCGCAGCTAACTCACAGGGGCGCCGAGAGATATTCCACATTTTCGATATATGCCAGAGCGTTTTAACAACTCATCGTTTTAACAACTCAGTTTGTATAAAAGCTGGGAAGAACCTGTCGAGCCATGTAGCTCTTTGTCAACAGGTAACGTTGTCCAGCGGGAATGGTGTAAGCAGCTTACGACACCGGGGAGCAATCTAGTCAGCACTCACACGACACTTTGATAATTGTGCTACTTATTGCAATGGCCAGGTCTTAGTGATTCTGGGGCCGCAGGCAAGAATCAATTATGAGGTCTCCCCACACTCATTAAGAAGCACTTACGTGAACGTCGCTTGATCCAACGGCCAGCCAT
This sequence comes from Geotria australis, assembly GCA_036362915.1. NCBI lineage: Eukaryota > Metazoa > Chordata > Hyperoartia > Petromyzontiformes > Geotriidae > Geotria > Geotria australis. The sequence goes on from JAZEWU010000010.1 coordinate 2,358,660, forward strand.
CTGGCCCCATGGTCTTCTTCTTTGCGATTCTTCGAAGCGCGATGTTAAATTACAGTTTCCCAGCCAGGGTTCCCGAAATGGCTTTGGAAAGTCGTGTCCCGAGCTAAGTTGGCCGCCAAACACTCGCGTAAGGCATTATCGTGTCCCTTAGCAAGATGGACGTCCACGTGGCACTTACGTCTTCTCGTCGTGGCGAGTAAAATGAGACCAAACATGGCCATGGTCCGACGTTCCGTAACATGTTTATCTTCAGTCGCAGAGACACGCGGTTCCTGTCGTTGAATGCGTCTCGGTGAGCTCTATCGAAGCAGACTATTCCCAGGGGCGGTCTTAGTGATTCCGGGGCCCCAGACAAAATTGAACGATGAGCCCCCCACACTGAACGTCGCTCGGCCAAACTTCCGGCCGGCCATCGGCGCCCCCTCCTGCAAAGAGCTTGCAAGCTCACTGGGTATTTTTCTGCTGTAACAATTCACATCAGGATTAAGCGGTTTCTGAAAATGGATGGAATAATTTACATCTATCCGTCCCTCTTTATTGTGGGAGGCTGCAAGTGCCTGGGTTGCCCCATGGTTAAGACCGCGAGTGGCCATGGCTGCAGGTCACGGTGGAATGCTCTCTCGCCCATGGCTTGTACATAACTCTTTTTCTTTCAAGGGAGAAATTACTATAATTCAGTGCAACTGGACACTGCGCAACGGTCACACGTCAATCGCACGGAACACGGCGGCCTTGTTTAACAAACCTAAAGAGTGTCCTGGGGTGTGTTGGCAGTTAAAGGGGGAATAGCTGCCACCACACACACCTGTGGCTTGTTTTTGGCGACGCTTCAGCACACCGTCAAGATTGCCCATTTTGTGGTGAAGAACATTTACGGCAGCTATTTTGAGTTGTATAAAGGCTTTCTCTCGTCGAATCCAACTGGGGTTTTTGGGTTCGTAGGCTAGAGCACGAACCACTGCGCCACCGGTCCACCTTGGGTTGAGTATTAGACCAAGGTGAACGTTGCGTCCGGGAAAATAGCTATTATAAGTGTTTCATGACTACGTTGGCAATAGAGCGTGGTTTTATGTCGTGGAATATTGAACTTAGTGGCGGCGGTAACGACCACTCAGGCAGTATATGACCTGATTAACTTAACGGGATTGTCGGTTTAACAGCTGAACACCTCTATTGACACAGACTGCGGTCAACAGATATGGCTTGCGTACATTTACACATGGGAAACGTTACCAGCGAACAGGTATTTGGTGAAACCACTTGGCGACGCTGCTGCAACCAAACCTTTGGATATCGTACACAACCCCACTCCTTCTTCTTTGCGATTCTTCGAAGCACAATGGTCAGCTTCTGGACATCGTTGTCTTTCAGCTCGGCCTCGAAGTGTTTGGTAGAATTCGCAGGCAACACCAAGTATTACCTGACAGGGATCGCGACGTGAACGCTTCTACCTTGACCCCCACAACCCCACTTATAATACAATACAATATAAGACTGAATGCCTCTGTCACTTTCTTACCGGTATGCCGGACCGGACCGGACCGGCTTACTTTCGCATCTCAGCAGCAGAAACAGGAGACACCTCTGTGTGGTCACGGCTGCTCAATCGCCAACTATTTACAATAATCAATAATCGACAGCGCTTTATCAATCCACTGCTAAATGAAATTCATCTCACTACTTTCAGTCATAGTAATTGTCTCACCATACATCACCACGCTGGTTAATAGGTGGTTGGTGAAAAGGTGGTGGGTGGAGGGGAGAAGATAGGACTGGTTCAGATATCACTCACAGTGTGCTAATCGCTGCGCCACCGCTCCACCACACACCCACATTTAACAGACTACATTTACATTGCAAATCATTTCAGTAAGATTGCTGTAGATTCCGTAAGTTACACAGTAACCGACTTTCTCTTAAATGTGTTACCGGTGTGTTGGACTGTAGACACATCACGAAGCAAATAAAACTGCCCCGAGTAATACGAAATGCAACTTCCCTTTAGAGATTTCACTCGCAGTTCTCTGTGTTATTCTCATTGATTGCTACTACTGAATATCATACATTTCAATCCACGTTAGGCACAGAGTCGTAGGAGACGATGCATCTTATAATTTCCGGGGTGGTCCAGATGTCTTGTGATCCCCCATTAAATTCTCTGAAACTTAATATTTGTTCACACCATTGAGTGTGTAAATGTAATGTAAGCAATATTTTTTAAAATACATAAACTGTACGAAATATCATAATTGTAAACATTAACAATGTCCTTGTTAGGGATCCAGCAGGCATGTTATGAGAAACAGCATTTTCCTTACACAGGACTATGATTCAACGACTAAATAGCAGGGAGGGGGTCACAATACATCTGGACCAGCCCGCAGAAAGTTCCCAAAGCGAGCAAGCGGATCTGCGTTGCCTCCGTGAGAGGATGAACAACGATTTGACAAGTGACAACGGGGCGTCGTGCAAACTCACCGCGCACTCAGAGTCGCGTCGAGAGAGGCTGCCGGGTGGGACCGGCGTCAGATCCGCCTATTGATGATTTGAAACAATGCCACAGAAACACCGGCTCGCGAACGACGAGTCCGCGCGGCTCTGGAGTCCACGCGTCGCCCCAACTCTCCTCCTTGCAACTCGTCCCTCGCCGCTTCATTCGCGCGGATCCCGCTTTGGCCCTCTCGGGAAGTTGTGCCCAAATTTCGCAAGATCTAACAACAACCCAAAGAAAAAAACGCCGCTTGTACAGTTTCCCTGGTTACGCATGCTCCCCGCCAAACGACACCCCCCCCCTCCCGTACTCAGCCTCTCGTCCCTTCACCTCGCACCATAGCACCCTTTAAAGCTCCACCATCATCACCATCAACAACCTTCTCTTTCCACCATGACCACCAAGTGCTATCATTACCATCGCCTCTTGTTTCCACCATCACCACGGGCACGACCATCACCATCACCTAATCTATCGTTACGCCGCCGTCACTTCCTCTCACCAACATCACAATCACCGCTTCGTTGCACCGTGACAGCGAGCGTTATCGCCACAGTAATCCTGCCCTCATGACCATCACCACCACCGCCACCCCATTAGCACCAAAGCTAAAAGACAAAGATCCCCCGTATAGCCTTAACAGACTGTAGGGTCAAGTGCCGTTAGCGAGCACCTATGAAGGTCGACACGGCACGCGAAGGGGTGTGTGACCAGCACCACGCCCGGCCACCTTTGTCTCCCTGGTGGCGATGTTTACACACCGCACCAGGTACTCGTTTGAGGCTGAGTCCATCTAGGGGAGGCCCATGACCGGTTCAGAAAATCGTCACTGCTGTTGGCCGTGAGCGGGATTCGAACTCGGGTCCCAGATTTGTAGCCCAGCGCGCTAACCCACTGAGCTACATGTAGCTCCCTAACTAACACCAGACACCCGCACCTCCAGTCACAATCGTGTCCAGGCGAGAGCGCTCAGCAGCAGCAGCAGTAGCAGCGCGTCTCGCCCATCAATCCGCAACCGCGCGCTCCGCAGAGATGAGCGCAGGTGCAGCGGATGCAGAGGGGGGCGAGAGGGAACGAGAGGGGTTTGAGATAAGGGGCTGATGATGATGATGACGGTGGTTAGGGGATCAGAGAAGGGGATGAGGAGACGGAATCGACCTCGGTGCGGAGTGCCAGGCGGGT
>JAZEWU010000010.1:2362448-2378445 GCA_036362915.1 Geotria australis
ATCGATGTCTTTTTTTGCAATGTCCCATTGCTGACCCTCTTCAATGTAAGAGCGCACTGTCTACGGAGAATGTGACAAAGGCAAAGAGCCCCCATATATAGCCTTAACAGACCGTTGGGGCAAGCGCTGTAAGCGAGCACTTATGAAAGCCGGCACGACAGACGTGGGGGTGGTTGCCGGAGCACCACGACCGGCCACCTTTCTCTCCCCAGTGGTAACGTTTACACATAGCACCAGTTACCCATTCAAGGCTGAGTCAGCCTAACGGAGGCACAGGGCCAGTTCATATAATTTATCACCGATGTTGACCGTGAGCGGGAATCGAACTCAGATGGCCGGCTTCTTAGAGTAATGCGCTAACCACTACGCTGCCAGCACACACGCAGGCGCTACACACGAGGGGAGAGTGAATTTCATTGTGGAGAAACAAGCCTGCACATACACAGGCTGCAGACAATCACAGAATATGCCACTTTCAATTCTCTCCAGGGTTACATGAGATTACAAGTGCTCCTAAATCAACCCCTCAGCACGAGGTCGGCTTCAGCATATTTATTTTTCATCCCAGATTGTTATTCAATAAAGACGTAAACACCTACATGTGTTACTACTCGGCGTGTGCAATCATGTATTTTCAAGGTTGCGCCAATAACTTAACAGCGGTCAGACACATCAGGGGCCGCACAAAGTTTGGTGTTGCTCAACCTAAGTTTGGTGTCTATTTTACTCATCGATCTTGGCAAACAAGAAGCAATGTATTGCCTTCTCTTAGGCCGAACTCCAACATCCGTCATGCACCGTGGCATATCTTTGGACAAGACTTGAACCTCACCCCTGGACAATGTAAGTAAACAATATTAATCACAATAGCTCTACGAAAATAACAGCCCTCGAGAAAATGTGGCAATGATAGTTGCTTTTAAAAGCCATTCTTTCGGGATAGCCGTGTCGAGTGCTCCCTTTATCCCTTCCTCGACCTTTCGCCTCCCACGTTAGAGGGATCCTCAGGCGCCCTGAGCCCCGGACACCGGAGGACACTGCTATCCCGAAAGAACAGCTTTGAAAAGCAACCATCGTGCATCGAGCCGTGAAAAATCAGTAAAATGTGGCAATGTGCAATTGTCTCCACGATTTAAATCACGGTTCCCCCGGATGAGCTCGGAAATTTTTAGAATCTTGAGCACGGGACACCAGCATAATTAAAGGCAATCACACTCAGCAGCCATAGGATTGCTCAAGGATTGCTAGACACGTGGGGGAATCCTCTAGGGGCCAGACGGGAACGCTGCGAACGCTATAGGCGTATAGGGCAAAGGTGAGGAGCCTATTCTTATGGCTGAATAGGGCTTACAAATACCGCTGGCGGCGCACACATTAACACACGCAACCTTAATCACTTCTGACACCGCAAAGAGGCCCTTGCAGTAACAGTAGTGACTGAGCGGCGATAAAATTGGTAACACATTGTTGCCATGTCGAAACTATTCCCGTCCAATACCCGCAGCTAAGATGCCCGCTGTGACTGATAAATATCGCGTGCGGGAAGTTTCAAAGTGCTTGGACCCCATAGTGGTCACAGACCACATGGAATGGGAATTTATGTCCATAGCTGCTCTTTCGGGATAGCCGTGTCAAGTGTTCCTTCTCTCTCCTTCGCGACGTTTCGCCTCTTACGTTGGCGGCATCATCTTGCAAAGGAGAGAGTAGAAACACTCGATACGGCTATCCCGAAAGAACAGCTCCGGAGAGAAATTCTCATACATCGATCCGTGAAAACCTACATCACTACATGTGAAATGAAAGTACGGGCCGCATACGGTCCACGGGTAATACACCCCCCTCGCCTGCTGTAGACCGCTCGACAAATCACAACCGACACGCGGAGTCACTTGCGGTGTTGTTCGTTGCGAATTTATTTCACGAGCGCCTTAGTTCGGCTCTCCGTGACCTACGCAAGTCCAACGAGATCCCATCCAAAAAAATATGATAATAATCGACACGCGGTTGCTTTCCACCCAACTGCTACAGCACACACACACACCCGCGACCTGGCGTGTCCGTATGATGAACCGACCTTGAATCCCCACCGAAGCAAAAAAACACGCGCGCGCCAATAAATCGTCACGACAACCACAATTTCCAACACCGCATATCGCTATTGCATTGCCCCCACGTTAATCCGAATCACGGAGTTTCGTTAAATTGTAAAATTCCATCGGCGCAAAACGAAAATTACGTCCTCGCTGCCTTGTCACAGTGAGCCGTTACATAGTCAATCGCATCTCCTTGGAATTTTAAGTGAACATTTCGCTCCTCTTGTTCTAGATGTAATTAACTGTTATACTAAAGGATCGGATTGTGAGATACCTTAACAGGTACTATGGTAAATGAGAAGCCACGATTAGTTCTCGCCGCTAAAAAGTGACACATGAACCCGCGTCGTTATGATACAGTGTTACCAAGGAGTGAGGTTTTGAGCAGGAACCGGCAAAGTCGATAAAATGATACATTGCATAGGGGGCGGGGAAGATGGGTGTTGTGTCAAACGACCAGAAACACGAAACAACGAGAACTCCTCTTCCTCTCCATGACAGTATAAAACCTTTTTGTTATCAGTATTATATTTTTATGCAACCTATTTATTGACGCATAAGTTCACCGAAGCAGCAGCAGCAGCAGCAGAAACTTGATGAACCTATTTCCTTGGATACACGCCATGAACAATACCACGTGCTTTGCTTCAATATTATCATTTGCATACAGCCGGTCCCCTATGGCGGTAAAGCCCTTTACGTCCCATTGACCAAACCCTTTGCGTCACATTTACCAAACCCTTTGCACAGGTAGTGTATAGTGCACAGCACTCGAAGACTGAATTACTGACACCATCTCACACGCACAAAAGTCAATGCACACACCGCATCATATCTTGCGAGCACTCTGCTTACAGGTGTATTTTTGGCAGGTGTTGGTCAAGGGAGGGCATTTTTAAGGACGCGTTCAATTCCTGAAATCTGCCCTCTGGAGTCTCAATCTTTGGAGCGAACAGGAAATGACTGTGCAACTCTTGATAATAATATTGGTCTCGGAGGGTCAAGCGGCCGACGGACCAAAGACTATTTTCACTTATATCAATATACCTATAGGGTTTGAATCGAAACATGAGTCGTTGGTTTCACTTTTGGAATAATGCCGATCAAACACACGCAGCAACGAGACGAAAAAAGGCAGGAGATCGTCAGGTTGTGTGAAAGATTTAAAGGTCACAGAACGGCACACATTTTGGGAGGATTATTAACGCACGCTTCACGTCATTAATTTACAGCGCCACAATCTTTGTGGCTGTTTAAGCCACCGTTGTCATTTCGAACGCTCCATGTGAATATTTAAGCCATGGATATAATTTTTACGTCCGATTTTACAGCCATTTCTCGTATGCACTTATTTGTCCTGCGGTTGTGCAATTTCAGTTAAAAAAATATTTAAAAAGAAATAAAACACAAGCAAACCAAGGAGTATATTACGCACATTTCGCCAACCCCCCTTCCCACCCCCAAACGCAGAGGCAAGTGCAGCGAGCTACTGCTGAGCACGAGCCACACTGAAGGGCTCGCATAGACAAGTTAAAATGTGGGCTTAAGGTTTAGGGAGTAACCAGCGGTGCTTGCTGTAAAGGGTAACAATAAGGCATATTATATTCTGTTGCCACATTGACTATACCAACTGCATGTCCATCCAATAACAAAAGGGAAAGTTGTTAATGTTTAAACGGTGAAGACTTATCATCCACAGACAATCGAGTTTCGCGATGGGGTTGTTGCACGTGTCTCTATTGAGTGGTGTACGCACTGTTGATGCTCGTCGTTTGGCACCTCATGACCAAAATCGTAAATGCGATTTACATTTTACCCCGTCGTCGCAAGTCATGCAATTTCACGTAATCCCGTTGATAACATACAGTCGTGTATTGCCTGTGTTTCTATTAAGGCTTGAATCGTGGCCAGATATGTCCCCACACACAGCATAAATATTAGCTTGTTCTGTGCATTAGAAACATATAAGCAAGTCTTGGTTTCTATGGGTTATTGGAAATCACTTGTATCCAAGGCTACTAACCCCTAAATCGCTCCTCACTCTGAGCGTTCCTTTATCTACTACGGTGAATGTATATGCACATAGGGAGTCATATGGTAGCATAGGATATCCTTTCTTGGATTAGAATAAAATGACTACCAATTCTTAAATGGGAATTTTAAACATCGGGCACCAGAGGTCAATTGATGTCGTTATAACAGACACCCTATGGTCCAATTGCCCATTTGTGCCAAAATGTTCACAAACATGGATTGCATTAACACTATTAATTAACTAACAATCATCTGACCAAAATCACTTGGATTGGACCTGACTGTCAGATCCCCGAAGCTAGGCAAGAGTTCAGCCTGGAAGGTGATGGATTGGTGACCCCTGGAAAGGTGCTCGGTGCTACAACAAACTGCAGGACTACATGGCGGGCAGCAGAGGGCGGTGCCTAAAAATGCATCGTTGAACATCACTTCCATATTCTCACATCGATGCTGCCCACCTTCACAAGCCCTCGCTTAACTTGCGAGGTGAAGTGTGGCCACATAACCCAAACGAGCCGTACATCGTGGACATGCCTTAATCCAGCAGTGGAAGGACACAGGGGACGGTACAGGTACACTCCGTGTGATTTAACAGTACCACAATGAAAGGTGAGCTGTAACTGTTATAGGAGATACAACGGTTATATATCCCTGCCAAATGTGAATACAGGTAAGATGCTAACACGTGCCACTTCCACGATATACACAACAGCCCCATTTGGTCGGGACGTTTTTATGCCGACGCATCCCGCGTTGTTTACAGTCACGGTGGTTCCATCTCTTCGCGGACGCCAAGGAAAGAGGAACTTGCTTCCCAACCGAACGAGGTTTCACCAACCCACGGGTGTGAACTCAGCGAGCGCACCGCGTGTGCGGTGGGAGAACACCTCGGGCCTGATTCTCACGTCCGAGGAGCTCAACTGCGAAGAACCGGCAGTTTGACCTTTCACCCCGACGAAACAACACTCACAGCAAACATCCGTGTAAGCGCTTTAGATAATAGCATTTGGCAAAAAGCCAACCAGATTTAAGAGATATAAAATGGAAATAATAATTAAAAAAAGATCGGGAGATAAAAACGAGAAATAAAGACAACAAAAGCAAAGCACCTTTTAGCGAGCAGGTGATTTTGCAGGCACTCGCTGACTTACAAATTACAGCCCCGGTATATAGTGCCCTGGACGTTATTTTTCTCCCAGATTACGTTGATTGTAGCGCTCCTCAAACTCTCGTGCTCCTGTCGGCTTTCTTGAGCCACTTTTAATTTTACAGTCATGTACTGTACACGTTTGGTGTCAGGTTTTTTTAGAACTGGTGTAGATGTACCGGTTGGGTGAATTGTGGCGAGACAGCTGCAGCTGCCGAGGAGGAGGGAGTGTCAGGATGTTAAGCCTCTATACACTGGGGCTTCACAGAGCAAGCACCGCCAATGCCCATCCTCTACAAGATATTGTACACATGTCAACACCACTCCGTAAGTTTCACAATGTTCCTGCAATTTACACCACTCATTCATTCTTCTTTTTCTAAAATAGTATATTTTTTAAAAAATGTCCCCAGGTACAGAAACATTTCCATTGCTGTTTGTGTCTACACTAATTCTATTTTCCAACTTACGGATGCATTATAGTTAATGCTAATTAAACGTTGAATTACACCGGTATATTACAGGGCAACCACCTTTGGTTGCTGCATCTCATCCCCAGTATATCACAAGAGATTCCTTGATGCTTCAAAACAACATGATGTTACTAAATATTTTCTCTCACGCTATGCATTTTTGCCTTCAGAATTGTGTGATAAAACAGTCTATATTTGATTAATTCTATTGTTTTATTCCCAGCACAAATTACTTGTATATTTAAATGGTATATATATGCTTTATCATTTGTTATTTATCAGTGATCTTTGTTTTTCTAATCATTGCCAAAACAGCTTTCTTTGAAATGAAAAGCATTTAAATTAAGTGGTTGTGTATTTATGACAAGTCTTTACTTATGTATTAAAGCTTGACATGCTAAGAAAAGGTAACCAAACATTTTATTCCGAAAAATCAATACAATACAGATTTTCTGTAAATTCAAGAAAGAAAAAAAGGACATAAGGAAAAGTAAAGAAGACCCAAAGAGTGTTTTTGTGTACACTGTGCCAGCACAGCAACACGTGCTTGTGCGAGTGTAAAATGTCATACACTCACATTCCTCCTGGTCACGTGAATGTGATAATGATTGACGGGTCAGTCCCTGTTGCAGGGCGTTAGTGTGTGTGCCATGGATGTGCAGCGTTTTGCCCATGCCACCTTCTACAGCCCAAAAATGTCCTGGGTCACTTTCCACTCTTGCTTCTCCTTGGTCTCCCAGTAGCCTCCGCGGTAAATGCAGCTCACTTCCCGCGTAAAGGGGTCTTCCTTGCGCTCAAACCACATGGGCTTGTAGGACTCGTGCTTGCGGCCTGCTTAGCGTCGGGCGTAAGAAAAGGTGGTGGGGGGGGGGGCAGACACAACACACGCAAGAGATTGTAACGACTGCTTCTCACTGATGTGCAAGCCATATTTTTATCATGTATAATAACATATTGAAACCGGCTTCCGTTTTGGTGTCTCCACACACAAATATGTTTTAGTTAGCGGCCTATTAAACGAGCGTGACTTCCGCCGCCATCGGAAAGTCGAAGGCAGTCCAATGTTTGCTTGTTGAAACAAATCCTGCTGGGTATTGGTTTGAAAAGACCACCAGGCCGACAACTATTTTCTGGTTCAGGCCTCCAATGGGCTGGCACCACCACCGGCTCAAGCAGCGGTAACACAGCTGTAAACACAGCGGTAGCACAGCCATAAACACAGCCATAACACATCTATAACGCAGCGGTAAACACAGACGTTAAACACCTGAAATACACCCGCAACACAACGGTAACACAGCGGTGACACTTACCCTCCTCGGCGGCACTGGCCAGCTCGGCCTCACGCCGACGCCGCACCAGACGCTGCTTCTCCTCCAGGCGCTGCTTCTCGGCGTTGGCCTCGTCCCACTTGCCGGTCTCCATGAGCCGCTGGTCGGGGCGCAGGCGGCTGTCAGTGGGCGCCACTCCCTCCTCCATTTCGTTCAGAGCCAGAGCAAGCTCCGTGAAGTAGTACATGTTCTCTGCGTTCTCCCTGCCGTCGACATGGAGGCGAGATCAGAGCGTGTCGCTGTTGGTTATTACGTCTTTATCGTTGATGCCGATTTATTCATCCGGTAAAACCACCACTCTCGTCCCGCACAGCTTTCTCAGCGCAAGCTCCGTGAATTAGGACGCATTCTCCGTGCAGAGAGCCGTCATGGCGAAGTTGGGATAAAATGTTTTAACCCTCGGTTTGCATGTATTGATTGTTAATAATGGCAGAGTGTATTTTGTATTCGAAGACATAGGCGCCTCGTAATAATACAGACATATTTGCTATATAGCCTTAACATACTGTTGGGTCAAGTATTGTTTGCGAGCATCTTTTAAGTCCACCATGGCGCACGGCTGGTTGGGTGGCCAACATTATGCCCGGCCGCCTTTGTTTCCTTAGCGAAAATGTTTTAACACTGCACCAGTTACTTATTTGAAGCCGAGTCGACTTAGGAAAGTCCCAGTACCGATTCAGAAAATTGTTACTGGTTCATAAAATGTTTACTGGTGTTGGCCATGAGCGGGAATTGAACTCGGGTTGCCGGGTTCATAGCACAGCATGCTAACCACTACACTACCGCTTTCCATAAAACACACACACAGGAGGGGATTGTGTTTTTAAAGAGTCCACACAAATGGGTTTGTAAACCCACTTGCTGCACCGCCACCTCCTGGGCACCTCGCAGTGAGTTGCACAAATCCGCGTAATCCACCAACGCCCGCGCTCCAAAGGGCCGGATTACAGGCGAGCGCCACCCACTCGCGCAACAAAGTCAGATAACACGAGCGCCGTCAAGTGGCGCTAAACAGGTGAACTCGAAAGTGGACATACGGCAGCGGGTATCTCTTCCAGAGGTGCTTGGAAGGCTGCGTCTGGTAGACAGTCTTCTGCCGCCCCTCAGCGCTGCTGCTCCCTTTGCTGCTCTGCACAATTTTGGCGTACTGCAGCTTCTCGTCCCACGTTCCGGACAAGACGTAGTGCCCATTGCCGTCCACATCCGACACCATGCCGTACACCTGCATGCCGGAGGAATAGAGGGGACGCGGCAGTGAAGGCGATATATGGGGAGTGTGGATGTAGCATTACCCTCCCCCTCTCAGTGGCCCAGTGGTTAGCGTGCTGGGCTACAAATCTGGCGACCAGAGTTCGAATCCCGTGCACGGCCAACACCAGTGACGATTTTCTGAACCGGTCCTGGGCCTCACAAAGGGCCGACTCAGCCTCAAATGAGTACCTATTGCAGTGTGTAAACATTTCCACTAGGGAGACAAAGGGGTCCGGGCGTGGCGCTGGCCACCCACCCCGTCGTGTGCCGTATCGGCCTTCATAGGTGCTCGCTAACGGCACTTGCCCCTAAAGTCTGTTAAGGCTATATAGGGGATCTTTGTCTTTGTCTTGTCCCCCTCTCAGCAGGCGTCTCGGGTAACGCGCGCTCCCCCACCGGCCCGGCAATCGCGGGTGCTGCACCGCGCGCCCGAGCGATCAACACGCTGGCATGTTCCACTGAATTATTTAGTTGCGTGGCGAGTAACAGTCTTAAAAAAAACAAAAAACACACACACGATGCGGCGGCTGCAATGCAACGTGTGCAATAATAATAATAATGAAAAAAATTAAAGCGCCTTATCTATAAACGCAAGGCGCTGTAAAGGGATTATAGCAACGAATGATGTTTGTAAGCTATTAATGGAGGCTGCCGTGCGCTTCCAGATCGTAAACCGTCGTGCTTGCAGGTGCGATCGCCAGCGTTGCTTCGGCCTCGGAGGTCGCTCGGTCTTGTGATTTGCCTAATCTTCACTCACCAAGCCGCAGCACTAAACTGAGGAGGTGAATCTTAGGAAACCTTGAAAAGTACTCGGGGCCGTGTGTCACCAATTACCACCACGAGGGGGTGGTGCAGCACATCCCTGGAAATTCATCTCTGGGCAGGTTACTGCCACCGTGACTGCCCGACCAGTTGATGAGCGATTGCAAGAATATTTGACTCCCTCATGAATAAAGAGAATGGTTGCCACGAGAGGTAGCGTGTGTCATTATGCAGGTTTCCAGAAGTATGATGATGCCTCCGACGTGGGAGGGGAAACATTGTGAAGGAGAGAGGAGGAACGCTCGATGCGACTATCCTGAAAGAGCAGCTCTTAACAGCAATTTTCATTGGATTTGAATTATCGGTTCAGTTACCTGCTCCCATCTTGCTATATTGCTCTTCACTTAGGAGCACAACATCTCAAATGTCCCATTCACTACCTTCACTCACTCACGTAAAATGCTGTTTCATGGGGGGAGGTGGGGTGAACCAAGCTGTATGGTCATCTCACCTTGCGGGGAATGTCACGTGAGAAGTAGCTGTAAGCCGCAAACTTGAGCTGGCACTTGTCTCCCGTGTGGTGATTAACGATATCAATGTCCCCAGACTGTAAACAGCACAACAAACAAGTCATATGTTCAGTCAAGAGAAGTAAACCAAATCCAAATTCTTCATGAATGACATCTAGGGTAGATGGCACGGCTTGTCAAAAACAATCAAATGCACTACTTTTTGAAGGCAAACCACTTTGTAGCTGTTGGTGTTTTGTTTTTCCCCCAAGCCTGCCATCACGAAATAAATTTAGGATTTGACGCTTAATTTTAGTGAATATAAAACGCTCCGATGTGTGGTCGTCGGGTTATACCACGTATCCTCCAGCACGATGTTCAATGTTTCGCTCCAGAAATCGAATTTGGTTCCTCAAGAGGTTACCTGGTCGATCCAGAGCCGTCCCACAATGATGTTGTGAACGGTGGTCGTGACCTTCTTCCACGTGTAGTGGTTCCCTGATGAGGGGAACTCGCAGTGGATGGTTCCTAAGCCACAGAGAGTGGAGCCACCACAAGAAAGCATTAATGAATTCAGGAGCAGCGGTGTTCTCACCAGCTATTGCATCACCACGTGTCATAATTTCATTTTGGTTATATCAGCGCTTTTCATTTCATCAATAGCATTCAACCTCAACACATTCCTCAATAACATTGCCCTAAAAGGAAAATACATATAACAGGTGATGTTTTGGCCGATGGCCCTTCTTCACAGGAGAGATCATGACTATCAGTACCCACTTAATCCTGTTGAAGGTCACAGGAGGCCAGCGCACACAGAGCCCAAGGCAGGGCGATATCCAGGATACGATAACCGTCCTTCAAACGAGGAATATCTAACGATACACTACATGCTGCCACCGCGACCCTCACCAGGACAAGTGGTTTAGAAAATGTATGGATGGATCGAAATGCATTTTACCGCAGTAGACGTATGGAAACTGTTGGTCGTGCGAAAGTACGTCAGTCCCACAGTGATGCAGAAGGATGCGATGCAGCAGGGACTTACCAAGTGGGATGATGGACAGGTACTTTCCGCGAAATTTACTGGAGACCGTTATCTCTTGCCACAGGCGCCAGCCACGTCGCGAATCCACGTGATGCGCCGCAGCAGGTGGGTGATGACTCACCTGCACAGGCACACGGTTCACATAATGAACACGTTTGAGAACTCGTATTCACGTCTGAACTACACAAAGCTGAGTTACTGTACACAAAACTAGATTCAATTTAGCACGTAGTTTTTCGTAGCTAATAGAATTACCTGTATTTGTTTTGGGGTTTGACCACTTAAAACATGCATGATTTAACGGCCTCTAAGTGTTGTATACTAGAGTAAAAGCACACCATTTGGAGCCAGACAAGCCTATGCTACAACAGCTTCCCGAGTTTGATTCCTGCTCAAGGTCAACACCAGTGACAATTTTCTAAACTGGTCCGGGGCCTCCCCTAGGTCGAATTGGCCTCAAAACGAGTACCCGGTGTGGTATGTAAACATCGCCACTAAAGAGACAAAGGCGGCTGGGCGTGATGCTGGCAACCCATCCCCTCGTGTGCCGTGCTGGCCTTTAAAAGTTCTTTCTAACAGCACTTGACCCTGCAGTCTGCTAAGACTAAAATGGGGTCTTTCTATTTGCTTATGGATGCGCAGCCCAGAAGGTGGATGGACATGGGCTTGACCAATTCCTGGCCATGACGACGATGATAACGACAATGACGATTCACATGGGTACCTTTTTTGCCAGTATACAGATGATATAAAAATATTTAACCTCGCTGGCATAACACAAGTGTTAAGATGTCAAAATAGCAAACGGACGACTTTCATAAAGTGTCCAGTTTGCAATATGATACATTCGACGAGACGGCTTCACGGACCTGCTCACAGATGGAGCGGAAGCCACACTCATCCAGACGGTCCAGCTCGAAGGTCTCGCCCAGGAGCGGGTTGAAGGGCTTGCCCGTGCGGCACACGGTGGTGGAGTACGACGACACCGAGAAGGCCGCGACATAGCACATCTGCTCCAGCGGGTTCTCGCACTTGGCCGCCTTGTCCAGCAGCTCGAAGTACTCCAGGTCCTCCGTCAAGCGCTGCAGCATTGACAGCGGCTCGTTGAAGTTCACCTGTCGGCCGACACGACTTTCCGTAAGGTTTGGCGATCGGATGCGGCGGGAGAATATTGCTCGCGACAAGGCAGCACTGCACAACGATTTGGTTTGTGGCAGCGGCCAGGCCGGTGCACGGTTGTCGTGTCTTCAAGCAGACGCTCGCCACGTAATAATTGAATAATGTACCAGGCTGCGATAAACCCATGCGGACACATTGAGAATACACACAAGCACCTGAGCTGGAAATCGAACCGAGGACCTTCTTGCTGCGAGGCGTGAGTGGTCACCGCCTTCGCACAAAAGCACGTATCCGCATGCATAAAGACATAAAGAGGCCTCCTGTCTGCTGCTTTACCGGCATGGGGATCTTGGAGAGGTCCTTGCCAATGCAGTTCTTCATGATGCTCCAGAGGTTGAGGCTGTAGTTGGGCTTGTCAGGGACGCGTGTCCGTCGTTGCTTTTTGACGACCATCTCTTGCCCCAGTGAGCTCGAGCTGCTGGCATGCTTCTACACGACCGAAAGGATACAGGTTTTTGTTTAAACCAGACAGACATAGGAAAGTCAAAGTAGGGTAGGTTTCCAAAATCACAGCCAATTTTTAATAAGTGCAGTTAAATATGATACACAAATACATTTCTTTTCATAGGGGACAGAATGAGCATGTATTTTAGGGTATTATTAGGATTTAGGAGCTGTCCTGCTAGGAAAGCTGTGATTGTCATTATCAGCTAGCAAAGAGTGTTAATTGCAAGAGAACAGCTGATAATGATGTGCTAGTTCTTAAGAACACTTTGCCAAGCAGTCTACAAAATATACACATCCACATTAATGTTCAAGTAGTGAAAACAGGACTCGACATTAACAGACAGAAAATATCAAAGTTATAAATACTACATTTCCGACAGGATGTATGTTTTCGGTTTACAAGTAAGATTTATTTTACAATCATTTATTCGTTATCGGTACCCACTTCATCCTGTAGACTGTAGAGGGTCGCAGAGTCAGAGCCTACCTCGGCAGACACAAATAGCAAGGCAGGGCTATATCTATGATGGGACGCCAGTCTATCGCAGGCACCAGGGGTAATTTAGTCAGGACAATTAACTGAGGCAGCAGCATGTCTTTGAACTGTGGGAGGAAACCGGGGTACCCAGCCCACAGGCACGGGGAGAACAAGCAAATTCCACACAGAAAGACATTCGGATAATAGGGAACTGCACCCAGGACCTTTTTGCTGTGAGGCGGCAAGCACTATTTGCCGCACTCCCTTGCCGCCCCTTATATAACATTATACATATCAAACAAGAAAACTGATTGACAATCTGAATTTCAGCATCATGCACTCATGCTTACTAAGTCCTCCGAGTTCCAGTCCTCCAGGTGCCCGCTGGCACTCGCTCCGCTGACGTTGCTACCGGAGCGTCTGTGCAAAACACGAAACACAACGCAAACGGTTCATGGGATCCTGACAGAGTTGCATTCGCCCCATGCAGGCCGTCATGAGTTTGGGTAACGTCAGGACAAAGGACACCTGTGTGTGGGTGATCCAAGTTCGATTCCCGCTCATGGCCAACACCATTGTCAATTTTCTAGCCCGGCACTGCCCTAGGTCGACTCAGCCTCGGATGAGTAGCTGGTGCTGTTGTGTAAATATCGCCACTAGGAAGACAGAGGCGGCCAGGCGTGGTGCTGGCCACACAGCAGTCTGTTTAAAGTTATATGGGGGATCTTTGTCTTTGTAATGCACGTAAATTTGTAATGCACGTCCATTTGTAATGCACGTAAAATATCACTGGTGGGTAACGTATAACACCGGAGTCAGTCCTGTGACCTTCTGCCAGCGAGCCTTTGACACTTCATGTGTCCTCAAGGCACAAGCGCCATGGTGACATCACCGGCACTTAGTGGCTCAACGGCGGCTGTTATTGTTGTTGTGCACATGTGCCGGCTATGAAACTGCATGCAAGCGGCTGTCAAGTATAGACCGAGCGCGGGCATACTTGTGTTTGGACTCGGCTGGTACGGTGATGAACTCCGGCGCGTCTTCCATCGCGTCGAAAAACTCGTATTCATCATCTTCGTCGCTCGCGTCGACCTTGCCACTCCCTCGTCCACCGCCTGCTGGATGACACGCGCGGCGGAGGGTTACACGCGCACACACGCGCGCGAGCACACACGCGAAGTACGCACGCACGGAACCACAAGGATGCACACGCACGCGTGAAGGTACACACAAAAGACAAGGGGAGCCCGCCGGCTTGCGTTCTATGTTGGCTACTGCAGACGCTCGCCTCATTTTGTAGCCTTCGCTGTCAACAGGCTACAATAAATCTCACGAAAAAGTAGAAATTTGCAGGTTCATGCGTCACCGACGCTCAAAGCTGCGCGCACTCGACACTGCACCCCAAGCGGCGCCATAAAATGAATAATTGGTTAATGTTAATATTAAAAAATAGTAAAGTTGTTCTCTCTTTAATTGCTTGGCTTGTGGAAGATAGCCTCCGTCCCCCATGAGACTAAAATTAATGGCCCGTTTATCCTAAAGCAAAATGCACCCGGAGACACCAAGGTCATCTTGTTTGTACTAAACCACGGGGAGTTGGTTGGCGCCGTCATGTGGGCAGTCTTAGAAGGGGCACTCACTCGTCGCGGAGGACGGGGAAGCCATTTATGTACCCTATGCTAAGGAATTCACGTATAAACAGCAAAGGATTACCTTATATTAAAGAGGCAAAGGCACTGGGTTAAAACATTAGTCGTGCCACTCGTTTATGAAAATGCCAGCATTAACAACAGTAGCTACATTTCTATTAAAGCAGCTTGTATTTACTCATCATACTTTAAAACCACAAGGTGATGGGATTAAATATATTAAACTCTCTACAACAGAGTGCCAAGAGGAACTTTGTGATTCAAATGTGACAATGATCATTCAGTTCGGAACTAAACTACGCCAAATTTCATTATTAAACACGTCTCTTACACAAACAAGCAGAGTGCCAAATATTATTTCCTGGCCAAAATTTTAAATCAAAATTATCAACCGACATTGCTCACATAGTCAAGTTTCACATGGCTTCATGATTGTTTTAAAACAAGTTCTCAAAATGGGATCAATGCTGACCTTGTTGAATACAAGTAAAATAATTTCCTCGTGTATATATGAAAATATTACATTATATAACCTATACTGCACAAAACAGCAGTGGAAGAGTATACCAAATACCCTCTAGAGGGGATTATCATGAGCTCCCCTCTAGCTGAAGCACCTCTGCTAGCCGTGACGTGAGCAAGTTCTGACAGGACTACACTTTTACCTTTGTACAAAACAAAGCCATAAGTAAGGCAGATTAAGCGTATCCAAGTTTAAAAACTGCGTCGTGATGATTCATTGAAAGTTTTGTTTTCATTAAAAGCGATTTACAAATTTAAAGACTGACAAGTACTTCCGAGCTACTTAAAGAGAAAAACGTGTGAATAGCTCGGCCTACACAGCGTGTATTTAAAGAACATTTAATTCCCGTGGCAATACACAATAACCAGGCCAAGTAACACAAAATGCTTGTATTCCTCAATTAGCCACTTTCTAAAGAAACGACCTTGAATCCCATTCACTCGCTGACTGGTGGAGTGAGCACGAGTCACCCTTGATGCACCCAACATTATAAACAACTGTAATGATTAATTACAGCAGAACGGGTAGTCGCTAATTGCCAGTTGTCGCATTGGCATGTCATTAACAAGGTAATGACACATTAAATAGAGAGCAGACAACGCTAACTACTACTGACTAATATGCCCTGACAGAAACGGTTAAAAAGCTAGGGAATAATGTGATTATTGTAAATGTATTAACACGGGCATATCGGCCTGATACACAACTACCACGACTCGTGGTCATCGGTTTCAAGGACAATGCATACATTATCAAGGTACAGCCAGTCGCTGGGTTACAAATGTCCGACTTACAGATGCTCATATTTATCAACGAGCTCTCATAAGATTTAATGTTATAACATTAAATATTGTGCTCCGACTTTAGGTTTTATCAACTATACATATCTCGAACAGTATAGATAACATCCAAATCATGAAAGCGTCGAGCGCATCATTGATTCGTCTACGGTACAGTAACGTCACATACATTGTGTTCCGACAATTTTTCGTCACCGACGTCGCCCGCGAGTGGAATTCAAACTCAGGTGTCCAAAGCACAGTGCACTAACCGCTGCACTTGACCAACCCCCC
>JAZEWU010000010.1:2378461-2393639 GCA_036362915.1 Geotria australis
CAAAGTAACCTAAAGACACACACACAGGAGGCACACGCAGACACAAAGGGGTGAAGACGTTCACAGCGAAACGAGCTCACCTTTCCCAGGAGCGTTCTCGCTGCCGGAGCTCGTGCGCACAGAGGCCCCGCGACAAGCACGCTCTAGGCTGTTGTGCTGCTTCGCCAGCTGCTCCAAGGTCTCCTCGAGGCGCAGTCGCTGCTCGCGCTCATACTGCAGCGTCTTCTGCCACTTTTTTCCCTGTGACTGTGCTTGCTCCAGGAAGTCGTGGCAGGCCTGATACAAGGTGGGGGGGGGGTAGAGGGCAGAGATCGTCAGCTTCTAGGCCGACACTTTGTACCCGTGAGCCGAGCACGGGCAGGTGGTTCGGCGGGCCCAATCACAATCCCGGGTCGATGAAGTCAATCGTTATTTTGTCTTGTTAGAAGACAGGTCCCCAGAAAATTTCCATGACTTTGGTTGGGGCTGGAAACAGTTCAGCACTGCCTCAATGCTCATCTGAGCAAGAAATCACTTTAAAACTTTGAAAAAGAGAATTGTGGAGTTCGGTGGCATAGCAATCGGTGAGAATTCACGCTCATTTTGGTTTCGTTGTTGTTGCTTGCACTCTAACACGCCACACAAGAATACATCTGGAGTTGAACGTTATGTACATTTCTTTTCATAATCTTCATCGGCCAGGATACATCCACTGCTTTAATAACGTATCCCCAAATCGTTGCACCATCTCACAATCTTGCATTGCAACAAGCCAACAAGCCACCAAGCAACCCGCACGAGCAGATTTCATCACTCCACCTCCTCCATGGTCGTGGCCTTTGATACATCCCATCCCTTGCGTACCACTCCATCATCATTCGTGATTATCGGTATATTATATTTTACTCGGTGTAATTTCTTGAAGCCAATATATTTCGTCATCCATTCAAACACAACACTAACCATTTGAATGTATACAAGAGCAGTGTAAGCAGAAATCTGGCCAAATGATGCCTAAGATTACATGCCTCAGCTTAACGTGGCTCGTACAGTCAGCGTTTTCATAAAAAAAACTAATGCTGCATCGCAGACGCACCAAACCCTCAAAGGGCTCATTGTGCGGACCGCGCATGTCCACGTCCACACATTGATTCATGCACGATGAGCACGGAGACTGTAAATGCACTTTGACTCCTGCCAAATCACAGCATCAAACATGAAAGTGTTACATCTTCTGGCCCCATAGTGTCAGACCAAGTATGTAAAATTAGAATGGGTATAACAATTTACGGCCACCCCGACTGTCACAATGCAGGACCTTGAATAGATTCAGAACTTGATTGCTAGCATCATATTTTGCCGTCTCGTTTGCAACGCTTCTACAATTTTTCTGACTCATTTGTTCAGTGTCGTTTACCTCAGCAGGCCAAAAGTAACGCGAGTACATTATTTGCACGAATCGAAAAACATACATTCTTACAAATAGGACCCAATGCACATATCTAAAACCTTAATAATTAATATAAGTTAATTAATTGATGAATTCGTGCAGCCCTAAATGACAACACATTGCACTAGGGTACAATGTAATCTGTGCTCTTTCGCAATGGTTTTAATTTAGCGTCGTATTAGCATAACGATAAGAGTGGAGTTACAAATACAGTACTTGTATTGAACAGTGCCAAATATTTTGTCATTTAAAACAAATTAGGAATGCTAATTACATTTCCAATTTGCCCTTAATGTGTTTCCAAAGAAAACTTTTGAATATGTATAAATGCATGTATTTGCAAGTGAAAAGGCAACCTTTCATTGCAGCACCGACTAAATAAAAAAACATGATCTTTAACAGGAAGCGTAATAGAACACAACAATAATTAGCCCTTTATCAATCCACTGCTGGATGAAGGCCTCTCCACGCCTTGTTGGTCAGGTGGGTTTTGTTCGACTACACTTCGCCCACACTCATCGACGTGGGTTGGTGAAGAGGGCCACCCAGGACCGGTTCAGCTATTGTATCACTCGCCACCGACATTAGCCGTAGCCGAGAAGTGAAGTTAGGTCTTCGGGTTCATCGCACAGTGCGACCACCAGAAATCCGCCTTCAGACTCGTGTCCTTCATAAGGCTATAAAGCCTACTTAGATCAGCTCCATCTGGTTGACAGGATTACATCAACATTCAGGGATAGTCTTGTTAGAGAGGCATTCATTATACGTTCATTAGTCAAAAATATTACCAATGGAGCAAAGAACTAGTCATTTTCTGAGTTAATTGAATAAAAAAAAAATCTGGAGAACAGTGCAATTGCACTGACAAGCTAATTTTGACAATCATGCTCTCATTCTGTGCACCCAGCTTCTATTCCTGTGATACGGTTACACAATCTACATTAACAAATACTACCGATTTACACCAGTTTATGAATTAATTTTCGACTGAAAGTTCGTTTGCTATTAAGCAACCATTAATGGGGAATAAACTGTTGGCATATCAAATCGAAACTGTTCAAATGTCAACTTCAATGTTTCTTTTTAAGACACGACAGTCTAAAGTTAATTCCCAACTGTACAGTGTAGAGAAACGGAAATCACAGAAGGCAGATCAGCCTCAAACGGGTGTAATAAACAGACGAACACAAGCAAGATGGAGTGCATTTAGAAAGCTCAACGTGATAATGAAAAGCAGAATACCAGAGTGCTTGAAGAAGCAAGTTTTCAATTGGAGCCTTTTGCCAGCTATGAAGTATGGATAAGCAACATGGATGCCGACAAAAAAATATGGAACAAAAACCGAAAACCCCACAAAGAGAGAAAGATGCAATCTCACGGTTCTCTCTACGCTACAGAAGGTCCACTGCCCAAAACACTTGGCTAGTATTTCATGTTGCAGGCTAGTGTTAGGTGAACAACATGGGGAGTTTTTGTATATTATTTAATGTGACTATTCTGGGCAGCTCATTTTATCAGGTCATTGAACTGAGAATCAGAACACAACACTGGCCAGTCTGCTAATGTGATTAAAGTATACACAAACCCGTCATTGTTTTTTCATTAACACAGCCCCCCTTCTCCCCCCTAGTTTAGATGGAATGCTCTTGCCAATAACATCTGGTCACCCTTCAGCTTTGGTTTTACAGAGTTGACTGCTCCTGATGAAATGCAGGAGGTCAAAACCCCGGTCAAAATGTGCTTTCCTACACAACTGCTGCTGGATAGTACTGGCCGGACAAGCCAATAGGAAGATGAACTGCAATGTCTGTAAGAGTTCTACTTTGACATGAATGTACTCACATGGCAGGTTTCTTTGCATATTCCTTTAGAAAAATTCAGCAATGCTAAATGTTGAACTGAGCCCGAAGGATTAAAGGGAATGGCTGTGGCTCGTGATAAAACAAATGTTACGCTTATAGAATGATTCTTCGAAGCACGACGGTCAGCTTCTGGTCATCGTTGTCTTTCAGCTCGGCTTCAAAGTGTTTGGTAGAATTCGCAGGCAACACCAAGTATTAATTTAACTAATTACGCAATACTAATGCACAGCATTTCGTCAATCAACTGTTGGGTCGTGTTAGTTGCCCGACTACAAATGGGTGGCAAGGTGGTGCCGCGGTAACACCTGCAACTCGCAGAAATAATGTCCTGCTCAAAGCAGTCCAATTCCCACTTCGGGCGCCTCTCTGTCCGCGTGAGTTTCTTCCAGGATCTCCAGTATCACCCACAAACTAAAAAATACTCTTTAAACAATTTAAACAATAACCACGTAATATATAGGACGCAGTGCCTGGTCGGTTGGTGCCAGATGACCACGTGGCTGCCTCCCCCCCTACCCTCAAATCTCTGCGGTTTAGTGCAGCACCTTGGGAAATTTGGTGAAAGGTGTAATATAAGTGCAATACGTTAATATTATTAATTCACCACGCTGCTTAGTGCAGCTAATTAAAACTATAAATATATACCCAGAATTTAGACTTGAACATGTCTGAACATTTTACACTAGCAGACGAGTAAGAGTACGAACATAATTACGACGGTTACATGTCATTCGGTTTCTGATGTGTGTTTAAGTAATTAATACCACAAGTAAATACATTTTATTTTTTACCACAGAACTTTAGTTTCACTGCACAGTATATAATTTAGGTGATCGTTATCTTACAGAGGGTCTTTCATATTGAGCCAATAATTAGAATCCACAAATGTTTGCGCAGATTTAATTTTGTTGCAGGGACACTTGACCTCAGACCATCTGTCCCCTGCATCCTTACAAAATCATAAACGTCATCATCCGTCACCTGTGCTTAATATATTTTGCATAATTGTATACAGGACACATATAATAAAAAACTTATAATGTGCACACATTCGTTGTGGAGGTCATCATGGAAAGTGTGAAAATATTTGTTACTGCATATTGGTTCAATGTATGAGACCCTTTCTGACATTAACAATGTTTGAGCCAAGACTGCATGTGATTTCAATTCCTTTCAATGAGATACCTACGGCTGACAATATGATGTACAATCATTAAGTTTGTATGTTGCTGCTATATTTGTTTAGTTTAGCTGTCAAATATACTCCTGCACCTAATAATTTTGTATTACCACAGCACGACTATTAGTGATTGTACATCGAAAGCCTCCCCTTGTCGTAGGCACGGGACAAACTCATTGTTAGCCATGCCTGGGAATCAAACCGAGGTCTCCGGGTTCATAGTGTTGTGTGTTAACCACTGAGCCACCATCCCACCTCCCCTAATATATTCACTGCAGAATATTGATACACATAGCAATGTTAATAAGGCTCACATAGTTAACACCAGTTTCATAGACAACCGTTTTAAACTACTGCGTTTGTAAAGTTATCTCTATAAAAACGCGGATAACCGTCCCGGACGGGTTTTCGAGTTGTTACTGCATATTCCGCCGCATGATATCTGACATTCCACCACACACGCTGGAAGCTTTTTCAGTAACTGAAGAAGAACTGAAGAAGCTGCCAGCATGGGGAGCCAAACGTTGGCCATCGCGCCGAACAACACGCGGTACGACCCAAAAACAATTCGGAGAGCCGGACAGCACAAGCCCGGAAACCTACAGGAGAGGTCAGAATTGCTCTACATAGAAATTCTCATACATCGAGCCGTGTCGAGTATGCCTCCTCTCTCGTTTGCGACGCATCGGCTTCCAACATGTTAGGCAAAGCGTTGCGACGGAGAGTGGAGGAATGCTCGATACGGTTATCCTGCCAAAACAGCAGCTCAAGAGCAATTCTCGTCACACATCGAGCCGTGAAAATCTACATCAATACTACGCGGATGTGTAGGAAGGTGCTCGGGCGGCTGCCCACTCACATTGATCATAGCATTGGAGGTGATGCGGAAGAGGGTGGCGCGCTCATTGACAACTTTCAGCTTCTCGCTGCCCTCGGGCGGCAGCTTCAGCGTTTCCAGGTCGTTGAGCGAGCGCTGCAGCGCGGCTCCGTGCTTGCCGATCAGGTCGTTGCACGTGCTTAGATCTTCGAGCTTGGAGGAGAGCGAGCGGAACGTGGTCTGCAGCTCCGTCTTGTCGGCCTGTGCGCCCGACTTCTCATCGTCCGAGTCGTCTGTGAAAAGTAGAAACCACTGGATGTAAATGTTATAGTTCCGTTTGTGCCCCAATTATTGTTTCGGTTTGAGGTTGACAGAATTAATTTTCTAAGGCAGCCCAGTAACAATAATGATGAGCACGGCTTACGGCACGCGCATATTTCACGAATCAGACGTGCCGTTCGATCGGGAAGTCGGAGGCACGGAGCCAGAGCTCAGTCCTCCACCTGCCAGCCAGGACACGGGGGTCTTGAGCCACTACTCAAGTCCAAGATTGGAATGTGCACTACGCTTTAAATGCAAAATTCGTTCTGTGTAGCTATGCTCCATTCTTATTGTAACTTATAATATAATACAATCTTTGCGTGGTTTTTGTTACAAATCTGACAAAGTTAAAGCTAAAATACCTTAACTTGTAAAGCGCTGTCGTAATACTCCATTCAATCTCATAGAAGACATATCCCTACCTCACAGAGATAGCGGTGCAAATCACCAGTCGGCACCGTTCTGAATAAGCGTGGCGTTACCGACAGTGGCCAGACCAAACGAGCCAAAAATGTCCGTTCCAGCCGTGCAAGTTGTCCGCTGCAAGGGCCGGTTACTTTAAAACTACCTTTTTTTGTGGCGTGCCAGAGACACGCGATGGTTTACATTATTCAGAATGCAGCAGCCAGGCATGAGCAACCGCTTCCCTCGCTTGCCTCACTCAATTTAGAACGAATCGGTAATTGGAACACGTTGGTAAACCGTCTCACTGAAAATAACTGCCACGCCACCATTCCGAGGGCAAAATCTCACTTGTAGTATCCGTTGACAAGCAGGTCACCGCCTATCATCAGGCGCGGGGAAATGCTTTATTTAAAGCCAGGTGAGAACCCACTGAGGATATCACACATCATTTAGAAATCTCGCGAAAAAACATGCGTGCCAATTGCTGCCCAATTAATACCACCACAAATTATACGGCAAATAAGCAATGTCACCCCTGACTTGAAAAGGCACCCACAAAAGAGCGAAAAAAAATGCTCCGAATGAGAGAAAAATGTACATAGCCACAGGGCGAGGGGACAACAACAATGTGTCAGGGGGTCAATATCAGGGCATCCATGCATTGTCAAACAGGACGAAGGGAAAAAAAAAAGAGACATTGGATGATGCTGATGAATGTATTGTTGGTTATTCGATACCAAAATATCGATCATCAGACGTGGTCAATCCACTGCTGAATGAATGGATCAAAGCCTCCCCAAGCCGCTGCCACCTCTCACGATCCCACGATGTAATAATCCAACCGGCACGTGAACCGATTTCACCATTCCATCTGTTTTGGTGGATGTCCTGTCAGCCTCTTTTAATTTCCCCGGCTGAATTGTTCGATGTCAAATTTACAAAACGGTTAAATAAAACAGCACTGAGTCAAACATAGCACGTGTACTATAACCCATGTGTTTCAGGGTATAGCTGTAGCACAGGGGCAACACAAACACTGAT
The DNA here is from genome assembly GCA_036362915.1 of Geotria australis. Classification (NCBI taxonomy): domain Eukaryota; kingdom Metazoa; phylum Chordata; class Hyperoartia; order Petromyzontiformes; family Geotriidae; genus Geotria; species Geotria australis. Next base: position 2,385,517 of record JAZEWU010000010.1, read on the forward strand.
AATACAGTAATTACCCAATTATCTGGCTTATCGTAGACATTATCTCAATGATAAAAACGAAACAATTTGTAAAATTAAATGCTTATACGCGGCTCGATATTGTATAATTAGTGACCTCGAAAGCTGTTCTTTAAACTATTGTCCTTTTATGTAATGACAAGTGGGACGGCTTGTGCTATATGTCCAGCTACAAATCCAGGAGCTAGTCAGGCTGAAATATGTCCCCTCTTTGGCAGGAGACCAAATAAAAAAACAAGCAAACAGTCGGAACCATTGACGTAAGCGTCCTGGGAATTGGCCTGGAGGAGCAAACCAAGTGGGTGGGGAAAAGAAGGGGGAAGCATACAGTCGGGTCATGCCAACTCAAAAAGCATGTAACCTGACAAAAACATAATGTATATGTACGTTATAACCATGCTGAAAGCATGCTTTAACGTTTATCAGGAGTCTGACCACAAGATTTGGAAGTTATGCAGACAATCACAAGCATGCCGCGTAGTTAATTGCATTCTGTGCTGTGCAGTGATATATTCAGTGATACACGTATAATATTACTACGAGTTGCAATACGATTTTAAATAAATTCAATATTACTGTTTATTATTCCCTCTCAGGTCACTCTTCACACGTACTTGCTTCCTCTGGCATTTATAATAGGAAAATACAATTCTCTAGTTACATTGGCAATAATCCTTATGTTTTATTCACAACACAAGGCACGGGTGCACTATGATAATCTGAACGGACACTTAGCTTCCAAGGTAGATCTCAAAATAATGGTAACGTACAGCCTTTAACAATCCACTGCTTGATTAACCATACTTCACCACACGAGTCATTGCATGTTTGTTAAGTGGCAGGGGCGGCGCTCAGATACTCAGTCAATCATTCTTTTTTTACTTACTCTGGAAAGAACCGTTGAGCTATGAAGCTCTTTTTAACAGTTATCCAGCAGAGAGGAATAAGCAGTTACAAACAACATAAGCAAGTTACAAACAACCTAGACAGCATGTCTTTGGACCGTGGGAGGAAACAGGAGTACGCGGCAAAAACACACATGGACACGGGGAGAACATGCAAACTCCACACAGAAAGGCAACTGAGCCGGGAACCAAACCCGGGATCGTCTTCTTCCTTGCTGTGAGGCAGCAGCACTTTTCACTGCGCCACTGTGCCGCAAAGTTCAATGGAAATGAGAGAATTTATTTTTGTATTCTCTGAACTGCTAATTAATGGTAAATGGGGACATTGTACTATATTCTTTTAAGTGGCTTATTAAAACGTGCTGTGACACACTTAATGATGCATAATGAGCACTGTTGTTCAAACACGTTCTAAAGAATAATTCAAAGGTTAGCACTGAACGGTCGTCGGATAAAATGTTAATTACTTGCTGAAATATATTTAGGTTTTTTTCCCCCCCTGGAAGAATTCATTTATCGTATCAGTGTCATCATCAACATCAGGCATGATATTCACTGCTGGAAAAAAATGCTTTGCCAAGGGTATCAAATTGCCTCGGTTAGTACACATAACGTCGGCACATCTGAGAAAATGCGCCACAATTGCATGTGCAAAGTCTATATGTACACATACAGCCCTTTTGTCAAGCCAGTGCTAGAAGGGAGCCTCCCTAAGCCATGCAGGTTGGGAAACTGTAATTTAACCATCGCGCTTCGAAGAATCGCAAAGAAGACTGCACTGCCCTTTGCTGCCCACCAAAAACCGCCACAGCAGCCTATAGCACTCTCTTTGAGCACGGTGGACGACCCAATCAAACCATAACCAGGATAAAACTGAATATAATCTTGAATCACTGCAATAGCTATAGACTTATACCATGCACATACAAAGTGCAGTGCCCTTTATTTGAAAAAGAAAATTACGAGACCATGTTTTTAATTATTTACATCCCACCTTAATTTTAAAACCACACGGGTCAAAACATACCAATGCATTTCAAAACGAACAGACAACACGACGGAGTATAGTGAGGAGATTACGCATCGCTCCACTGCCACCACTCCGCTAAGTATCCAAGTAATGAAGAGTAAACCCATCAATTATGGATAATGAAACATGAACACAATTCTATAGGAAGGGATGATTCTTTTTTGCTAAGCCAATTCGTCTTGCGATGAAAAAAACCTTTCCCGTGTGACGTTGCATGAACAGATTGTTATATCTGCCAGCAACAAATTTTGCCTTGCGGCTAAACAAGTCATTTATCACAAATTCCTCCCAGCGAAGGTCATTTTTGTATAAGATCCTGGCATAACAAATGGAATGAGGGTACCGTGCTTGTTGGTGTACGCGAACGGGATTGGAGGCAGATTCGAATTGGAAACTGGACAGATGTTGCACCCCTTGTTAACTGTGAGCAGGGCTCAATTCTGCATGTGATCTTTTCCGGAACAGTGCTCGGCTGAAGTTGGAGTAGGGATTAATGGTGTAAGGCACTACCACTAGCATACGACATATGGCTATCCATAATAATCCTATCTTCATGTACCCTAATTTCGAAAAAATCATACTGTCTGGATTATAATTGTCACGGACTGTATATACGTAAAAAAGGACAAGACAAGACAAATTTGGACAAACCAAGAAACAGCGTTCCAGACTGCTCCAACAGAAACGCAGCACCGACAGTGAGAAATGCACACTGTGGAACTGCTCTTATCGGCCGCTATTCACTGTGCATATCATATGTAATAGAGCGGCGATGTTGCACGGTACAGTGCACCAGGGCAGTTACCTATGCTTGTTGGGAATACGAGAATGCTTGCATCACCAGGTAGTGCAGCATGCTGTAGCACTCAGATGCAGCAACAGGAGCAATGACTGGAGATGACATCCTCAGCACCGTCAAACATCATCCAAAATCATCTATGTCTTCAAAATCATCTTCATGGTGTTTACTCTCATCCATTATCGTTGCCATCATCATCCTTCGTCTTCACGCTTGATCTTGATCAACAGTCACCTTTATTTTCATCCCATTATTACCACCACTCATGGTTCACGTAAAATGGTCTTCATCGACACTACCATCGTCTGCATCATCCGTTATATTCATTAGTCATCTTCACAATAATCATAAATATCCTGAAATTGCAGAAGTATTGTATACGTGCTCCTCCTCAAAGGTCTTCTCGTACTGTACAGGGCTCCGTTTGTCTCCTGCTACGTTACAAACCTCCCCGGTTAGGGGCCTCGATGGCAGAGAAGGTTACAAAAAATGTAATCGTCATCATCATCATCAACCACCAACGATGGCAAGAATGGTGGTGGCATTGATGGGTGATGAAGGCGGTAACAGTGATCATTGTTATATTCATCCATCGTCATTCTCATCGATCACAATGGTCATGATTTATCATCTCTGATCAATGTGGTGCTTCAGTGTGCTCAGCCTTACTATCGTCCACACAAGTCACACACAGGACGGGTTTGGCCCACGTCTGTGGCTCGTTTCACACTCTTCCTATTATATACAAGTTTGCAGACAAAAGGGAAGCCTTATCGGTACAAGCGGAAAGAATTGAGAGTTGCCCAGACATCACGGAAATTAAGATCAATAGAGCTGTGGATAAGAAAAGTTTCACCGATATATAGTAGTGAAGTGGATGTAAACAGAATGTATCCAGGATGCTGTAAAGTAAATGTTTTAGTTACTTGTGCTATGCAAAGGTTTTTTTTATCCCACTGCCTCGCGTGAATGAGCGCATAACATGTTATGTACAACCACTGCTTGAAGGATAGCTATCATGCAGATGCAATAACGGACTGACCACGGACAACAACATTCTAGCAACAAGGGGCTTTTGGATAAATATTTTTGGAAAGAGACCATAAAAAGTCCGATACACAGGAAATATGTCAACAATATCTGTGAATAATTAAAAATCATGGCTGTTTAAACTCACATGCTTGTAGCTGCTGTCCAAACGTAACAGTCTTCATATGACGCGTCATTAAAACGTGTTAGTGTTTCGCGATATTTCTTCTATGCCTAAGTTGTTGTCTCCTAAATAGATATATATTTTTTTAAATCTTTACGAAGAAAAAACGTTATTATTACTTGAACGTAGCGATAAAAAAAATACGCAATGAACACCAACATTCAAACCAGTTACCAACATTAAAAGACGCTGGATCACGATGGACTGTTAAAACTCAATGTACTCAATGACAACTATCGACGCAAAATCGACAGGCGAACAGAAACATGAAGAAAATCACATGCATTCATCACAGTCCGAAACAAGACTTTCCACCCGGTTTGAGCTGGCGTGTTAAACCCAGATTATTCCTGGGAAAAAAAGAGCTTGCAGGATTAACTACTGGAATTAAAAGTGCTCAGTGGTTTTGTGACTGCTGTGGCTTTAATACTGTTTTAGAAGTACACACAAACACACAGCAACAGTCCAAGCCAATGTACAGTATTGGCAAGTGACAATTGAGACACTCATTTAGCAAATACCGCAACTCCACGCGGAGGTTTTAACCACCATCCAATTTAGCGAGACACGCCAAAACAGCACTGTATGTAAAAAAACATTTACTTGTGGCCATAGATCGCATTAATTATTAACATGGTTCACAACGGTACTGTGAAATACTCTGAACAGCTTGCTAGATATTGGTAATGGTTCCGTAAATAAGAGCTAAAAAAATAAACATTGTTGTTAAAACCCGACCGAAGCTGTACACCAATACAAATCCCCCCCATAACTGGCTGGCACTTACTACTCCAGCCACTTACGCGTCTCACAAAGGCACAGGCAATGCAGATGAAAGTGAAAAAGCATGGCACACAGACCCCTAGCTCAAGCTCAAAATTATCGGTTTCCTTCAGGTACTCACTCGGTCACAGTCCGTGCGGAGAAACTAGGACGTCGATATTCGAAAACCAGACACAGGATTGAGCAGTGATCTGGCGACACACGACTGGGGGTAGCATCTCTCCCAGCAGCCAGGACACAGCGGAGATGGGGCGTCAACGGGCGGGCGAGCAATGTCAGCAATCCCTCGTCCTCGGAGAGAGCGCCGCCGCCGCTTGCCTAGCCCCCGTTTCGTGACGTGTGGGCTTGGAGCGCCGCTGACCATTAGCACTTACCAACCAAGGGAGACGAACGATCAGAGCCATAATCGATACGCTATTGCTCCACATCGGGGCAAAGGTCGTATGGTATGCAGGGTGACTTAACCAGTAAGCGCTACCATCAATGAAGAAATCGTTTAACAATAATAATTGCGGGTTGCTCAAGGACATCTGTTGTGAATGACTACTTGAAAAAAATGGTTATAATTTTATTCCTGTTATTGGCAGGACCGGTCGTAAAGAAGATCCTATAAATATAGTAAGATAAATTAGATCAAGTTGAGGATATTTTTACAGCACTTTGACAAATTACCAAATTGCTGAGCAGCAGAGGATTTGGAGGGAAATGTCACATGAAATGACTGTCATTTTAACTTTTCAGCACTAGTATCCAACCCTCACCCACCCCCTATCAAGCTCCAAACAATAATTGATTACATCCAGTACGCACACCTCACCTCAGTATTTCGCTAGCTGACAGATGTGAGAAAACAGCAGTGAACAGCGCTGCCGACCAGCTCAGGATTGGCCATTGACTCAAAATGCCCTTCAAGGACCTAAGAAACACAACCATCCCTCACCTCTGTGCTTGCCAGTGGTGGTTTTAGAAATAAATTCAGTCAGTCAGACCACTTCATAATGTAGAAACTCCGTCATTGCAAGAAAAACATTTCCTAGATCAAGAACATAAAATCTATTTTAATATCTAGAATTAACCCTGTGGACTTAAACCTCAAAATATGAGGGCCTAATAGCATTATCAGATTAAGGTGTGATGTATGGTTAACACATTTTGTAGGCGGTCCAGTTTCTCAATGTCCGATGATTAACAAGAGCTACTTTGCATGCATAAGCTGAATTGTCTGTGTGGTTGGCTGGTAAATTACACTAGTTTGAAGCTGCAGGAACATTAAGGATGGTTAAAAAAAATAATTAAAGTCTACCAATGTCTCCAGTAAGGTACGTAAAATTGAAAAATCGTTAAGATCATCAATAGTATAACTGTGAATTCGAATGCAAAACTCGTACTTATCCGCATACTGCCACACACACCCAACGATATTAATAAGAATCAAATTAATGCAAAGTTTACGCAATAAACGGTAGGTCACAGTGGTACGACAAAGGCTCTTTATAAGAATGAATGACGTCTGTGTGAATGGAGTCTAGCGTATTAATCCCGGATCTCCCTGAGTGCTGCCAGCACGGTTCTAGCAATGAAGCCAAAACAAAAGCTCAATTATACTGCAGTATTTGCTTACTCAGCATCACGACGGGTTTTTAAAGTTTATCCTACTCAAAGAGTTACTGTATTTTCACATTTGCTTACAAGCAAAAAGGAAAACATTCGGTTATCAAGTAAAATTGAAAGCCCATGCACACAATGGAAGGGCATTCGAAACTCCATATGCATATTTGTATCTCCCACATCCTCTGTCCAACACAGCTGTGAATGTTTAGCAATGTCAAAATACGCGAAAGGGCAAACAGTACAAGCTGAAAATGCGCCCTCTCAAAACAAGTTTTTTTTTTATCAAATAAGTCCCTAGCCTTAAAGACTAATAACACCGCTTGGAATTACATGAAGTGACAGGAATAGGAAGACATGGATTAGAGAACACAGACAGGTCAATGATCTCATTCAAACTGTTAATGACCGGCTGCTAAAGAATGACATGTGGCCAAAAGGAAGTCCACTGAGGAGATGGAGCGATGAAATCAACTCGCATGTAGGTGCTATTCGATATATTGAATTTGCCGTTACATTTAAAGGATGATGAATTAAAATACAACCCGTGACAAATATAACACAGCAAAACACATTACTCACTCCACGGTTATTGGCGATTGACTGAACCCGACACGAAACAAAGGTCCTAAATTAGAGACACGCCAACGCAAGGCTTACAGTATTCATGTATCGTGGGCAATTTTCGCTGCACGCTCGGATAACCACGCAGGCAAACCTTTCATCCAGACAGCTATTTTTGCATTACACCCCCATCACTGCATATGCTAACCTACACGTGCTGAAATAACAACACGTTCCTAAAATGTGTTTAGTCTTTTATCGTATGCTATTTACGACATCAAGGAAACGAGTATTACATTTACTTGAATACATAAGCAGCATTACGCATAAATGCAAGGTAAAACATACAGGAAATAATAAATGGGGAATATAATGTCTGGCATAAGACCTTTTGCAGGATTTAATTTTTTACTCCATCTGTTCCCCTGGTGACAGCGGTGTTTAATTAGACAGCACTGTACACACTGTACGATTCATGCTCACCTTTGTGCCATATTCCCAAATTGCTGCTTGTAAGATTAACCGTGCCATGGAAATTTGAGTCGTGCACATTTTCGCAATGGTTCAGGCCTATTATTTATACCGTGTGCCTCGTCGCTTTGTGTACGTTGCTGTGTTTTAGCGCCTTGGGGTTACACAGCAGTATCGAAGTGCCTCATGTACGGACAGGGTCAACCATGCACAGATATTCCACATATTTCTAATGACCTCTTTACTCTCGTCTCAACAATTGACTGAATACATTGTGAACGGGGTGGCTCGATATCTTAGAGGAGAGTGTCAAAGGATGCATCACGTATTCTGTATTGAGATTGGTGGAGACCAGTTGAGGGTTTGAATTTAAATGGTTAAATATTTAATATTGAGCACTCCGGTACTATAACCAATTTTACAAAAACTTAACCTTCAATGATGCCCAGAACGAATGGTAGAAATGCGTGTGGAATGCAAACAGAATTGGCTGGAAAAACAAATAAGGCACCAAGACTAATGTGTTTTTATCGGTACGTTTTTCTGTTTGGGAATCTTCAATTCATGCTGGGCTCTGCCAAAGCTGATAGTTTTCCATTTCAAAATACGCATTTCCATTTTAAAACAAGTCAATTTCAGTTACTGCATTCTTCGGAAAATAAAACTCACCACCAACCTTGTCCTCTGGGGTCAAGAGAGTTATACAAATCCGGTGACATGCATGCATACACG
>JAZEWU010000010.1:2397284-2414697 GCA_036362915.1 Geotria australis
CATGCTGCTGCATATGTTAATTGGCCTGCTGACTAAATTGCACCTGGCGCCCTGTGATGAACTGGCGTCCCATTCTGGGTATAGCCCTGCCTTGAGCACTGTCTGCTGTGATCTCCGCAACACTGTACAGGATTAAGCAGTTGCTGACAATTAATGAATGAATATGTGTGCGCAATACTATACTTGTACAGCCCATTGTCAATCCACTACTGGTTAAGGGCCTGCCCGTGCCGTATGGGTAATATGATCACACTTGACCACACTGGTCAGGTCGGGTCGGTGAAGGCACGAAGCACAGGTGCTAGAGCACACGAGTAGCATGCACTAATTGTGTTGCGCTGCCGTTTGCTGCCCACAACTTAGCCCCGAAACCTATAACACCTGTGACGCATGATGGTCACCCATCCAAGTACTATCCAGGCAAAGCCCTGGGATGTTGGGAAATCGTGCACATTCCGAACGAATTGGTCATGGGCACTGACCAGCACTAAGTTCCCACCTATGCTGCCTAACAGACTGTTAATAATCTCCAGACGGTGTTTAAATGGCAAGAATGAATCACACGCGCTTATAGAGCAGAAAATATCTATCCTAGTAACTGGTGAGTGACGCGGAGTGGTTGAAGCCTCATAGGAGGCTTAAGTTACTGTATCGAAAGGACATGCATTCATGTTTTGTCAGCCAGTAAATCAGGCATTGCACAACCACGCTGTAGAAGTTAGGCCATCTGGATCAGGGAAATGCAATCCTTGCCATTAAATAAGTAAATAGGCACACATATAAATATTCAACCATCGGAATGCAGAATTAAGCAATGGGCTTGCACTTTTAACACAATACCGCAATTGGAAATGCGTCGTTCCATGTTGCCGCTAGGCCAAGATACCATTTTAGAAAGAAAAAGAAGAAACACTGTCAACGTAAAACAAAACTCAACTTAAGCTTTACATTCAACCAACATTATGCTGCTTGGTTTAGAAATAACGCAACCAATGGTCTTCTGTGTGGATAGCCATTCATTTGTTAAAATATGTGCTAGTTGAGCTAAGGTTCGTAATATAGCAGAGTTGAGATCGTGTGTATGCGATTGTTTTTTAGATAAACCGTTCAGGAAATAACCTTTAACGGGCCATGTGACTCATATTCTAGTAAGTTGCTGAGAGAATCTGCTTAAACTGGTTTGGTCCTATTTAACCGACACCAGGTCCTGTTACACATTTTGATCACCTATCATCAAAATATTTGACCTCTTACGCACGGAACTATGGTGTCCTATAACCCCTAAGAAAATACGTGAATCTCAATTTGTTTCTAATTATGTTAACTTATACTGGCAGTGTATTGCCTTTACTTGAAATCGGAGTGTGTAAACCAAGAAACAACAGGGACACCGGTAAATCTATGGTAAGTAACACGCTGTAAACTATCATTAGTGCAGTCTCTCCTGGATTTTAATTACACTGAATATATATTACATCCGTGAAGCATATAATTCATGTCCATTCTCTCCAAGACATAACTCTGTGTTTATCTGTGCTATTCAACTAAGGACACAAAATGAAATAATTACCGCTTCAATTGAACACAGCATTTGTTTTTCAGCATTATGACAGTGTTAGCCCATACGGTAATTAGATCGAAAGTAGTAACTCCCTACCTGCACTTCTAAACAAATGAATCATGTATGCCTACTTTACCTCTGTGCAGCCCATTCCTAACTAAGCACTTCCTTCATACGTCAATCAATGTCATCCGTTCATAAGTACAGTGAATGATGCAATACACAGCTGAGGACATGACTGTTGGAAAAGGGAGCTTTCACACATTCTTATGGCTGAAAAGGGGAATATCTGCAATTGTCACTTAAGTCCCACAAAATCTTCCCCGCTGTATTTGTTTTTACTTTACCAACCACACTGACCAGCGTGGTGAGGTATGGTCATTAAGCTACCGCATGAGAATCAACATAGCTTGAGGGACAGATTGATACAGCTATGCATTAACCAACGGCTACACAACAATAGTATCATTATTAATGTATTATTCTAATTATACAACCACTGCGTAAAGACGCACCCAAAATCGTGTCTGTACGCTGGCAATAAAGTCAAATAAATCTGGTTACGCACAGACGCACCTACCAGACTACACCCACCCGATAACTCTTGCTTTAACATTCGGGGAGAATTAATTGCGTATTCTAATCCGGAGAAAACAGTGTAAATAATTTCTCAGGTTCATTGCACTGCTGACTCAATGACAAATAAAAATAAACACGATGACTTTGCACAACGGGTTTCTGGTGAAGCTGTGGTAAGAACCGCTAGCTGTACCGTATTGATCGAACACACGCGCACCCCACGCTTGTAGCCAACCATTGATCCGTTCGCTGCTCGTGTTTACTTCTGAGCTGTCCACATTCCTGCACAATCTTCTCAAATGGTAGGTATCAGTGTACAGCTCTCTCTTGCTTTGCTTATGTCCAAATCTTTGCTCATGTACAAATCTAACATGCTACCTCCTAATTACGAGCGTAGCAACCGCTGCTTAATGGTCAGATAAATAGTAATAGCTGGTGACCCAAGTTAGATCGCTGACCGTTTAACCCGCACTGAACTATGGTCAAACCGACTCAAGGTCATTGCCATCCGTCAAGGTCTTGCGATCCCACATTTTGTCTGGCTCCTGCACGTGAACTGAACTCATCGCTACATGAGCGCGGAGGTCATCCTCTCAGGAGCGTTCTCTTTGTCAGCTGTCATTTCCTGAGGCAGCACCACAGAGTAAGCAAAGGTTGGTGGATGAGCGGATTTCAAAGCTGCCTATATGGAATAAAATCACTGAAAGATGCATGTCGGCCAAATAGTCACCTCTCATTAGTAACCCTTCTGATATAATCATCAATGAAACAAAATATTCCATTAAAAGGATGTTCCCGAGTAGACAGATACACTTTCCTGGACAAATGTAGCATATCATCAGCAGCATCAGCAGCGTGATGATAAATTGGATCATCACAGCCGTAATACCAGCAGCATCAACAACAAAATTAACAGCAGGACGATCGACATCCTCCTTTTTATCTTTTTAAATCTGCACATAACAGAAATAATCTACCCATAGATAATCTGAGATGCGTAGATATGTGTGTTGTGGGTAAGCGTAGTTTTACTATGTTGATATGACAATTAGTTAGGAAGAACGTTGTCGGGCTAAAAATAAAACGAAAGTATAACAAAATACAAAGGAGTTCAAACGTGCTCATGTTAATACAACTCCGCAAGTTCTCATGGGCACTGAAGAGCACAAAAACGCACCCATTCTGTTTGAAAAACGGATACATTTGAAATTCAACAAGCTGGTTTTCAGGCAGCCACCTCATGACTTTTCCCAGTATCCTTTGTGTACTGTGCTGGGCATGTTACCACAAACCCTTGTTTAATATAACTCACCCAGATTACACAACGCACAATGAACTCTTGAATTATATGTTTGCCCATTAATCTGCAATGCTGAAATGCAAACTTTGAAGTGAAAGCCAGAGTTGATATTGGACACCCAAATTATACAAATGATACATTCTAGGTGAATGTATTCATTTTTACAACCGATTTTACAGAAATTATCCCTGTGCACCATGTACAAATTTATCTATATTCACTGAGTGTTGTTACTGTGCGGTTGAACATTCCGCACTATCAAACCAGTTTGTAAACTAGTGTATTGTGAAATATTAATGCTGAATTAATTTTAAAAAAATGCCTTATTTACATTTCTCTACACTGTATCATTTCCATCTCTTTAGCCAACCGCACCTCTCCAGAAGGACACACGGATTACGCTCATAGCTATACGGGTTATTCGTACAGGTGCCATCAGTGAGCACCTATTAAGGCCGGCACGGTGCACGAGGGAGTGGTGAGTGGCCAGTAACATGCCCAGCCGCCTTTATCGCAATAGTACTCAAGATTACGTACCGCGCCAGTTATTCACTTATGGCCGTCTCATCCTAGAGGAGGTACCGAACCATTTCATCGACCACGCCAATGACACGGTCTTTCCGACTGACTGGTTCATCTCATTTATAGTGTGTTCAACCACCACCCTGCAGGTCAAAGCCTTCTGCTTTCCTCTCACTGCTCAACTTCACCATTTCCTCCCATCATTCCTTTCCCAATTTCTAACAACACTGCACAATTCAAGAAACACGTTTGCATCAATCTATTACGCCATCATTAGTGATGTCAGTTAATCGTAATAGTCATCTTGTTTTGGGCCTTTGAGCCTGTACTCAGCAACCGTCATAAAACATGAATCCACGTGCGGAGTGCTGTCACGCGCACATACCTGACTCGGCCTGCATCATGCGAATGGCCTTGGCTTTGGCAAGTTCCAGCGCTGTGACCCAGCGCTGGCGTTCCACCTCGGTGCTCGCCTTCAGGTGGTACGTCTGCGTGCCACCGTTGGACACCACGATGTTGCACGAATCCTCCGTGTCGATGTACGCGCCCGCCAAGTTGATGGTTCCTCGACATGTGTGCGCCATCTCTGCCTGCGTTCTGCAAACACAACAACAACCCAAATACGACAAACGTTTACCGTGAAGAGCGGCCCCGTTGCCAAGGCTTACACTGCCCGGCAGGGTACTCATTTAAGCCCGAGTTGTCCGAAGAAATGCCCACGATTTGTTTAGTTATTACTCACCCACTGATGTTGACCATTGCCGGAAATTGAACTTAGGTCGCCGGGTTGCGGCGCAGTGCACGCTATCACTCTCCACACACATGCCAACACCTAGTGATGGAATAAAATCTAAACTCATAATAATTAATCATATCACGCATCACTGACTGATCTGAAATTGTAGAGGCAACGTACAATGGGTTGCCTGTTTTGGTGAAGGGATCCAAAAGGCCTTGGTTGTCAACTTAAGGAGGAACAATGCAGTCTCTGTTGTTAACTAACACCCTATACTCTTCTTCTTTGCGATTCTTCGAAGCACTATGGTCAGCCTCTGGACATCGTTGTCTTTCAGCTCGGCCTCGAAGTGTTTGGTAGAATTCGCAGGCAATACCAAGTATTACCTGACAGGGATCGCGACGTGAACGCTTCTACCTTGACCCCCACCCTATACTCTAATATTGCTGAATCCAACCCACTATCACACACAGTTTTATCACCCAGCTCCATCGCAGGTGCAGAGCTGAAGTATTCATGAGCACTGTCAAAGAATGTAACACCAACCGAACTGGATCATAAACTACATTATTCAACTACATTATGCACTCAACTACAACATCAACTGGTTAGGTTTTGTTTTTAGCAATTTCAATAAGTCCTCTCGACGCAGCACATTCATTTGTCAAAGCACTTATAGCAAAAGTGCACTTCATAAATATTTAATAAGTTCCCTTTCATGCAGGGCATGATGACAGAAGACCCCGGCATAACATACTAAGCTGACCATCGCCCTAGCCCACCACAAGGCATTCATACAAAGCCACAATGGAAGCACAGGCACTCACACAGTTAACAGTTTGTTTACTTTTGGGGCAAGGATGCGCAAGGTGGGACACTTACCAGGGCTTTATGACACAACGTACTTCGGTGTTGGCCATTTAAAGTGGCAAAAATCCCACAACACTATTAGAGGATGTTGTGTCCTTCAAATAGTCTGCATATGTTTCCTTGTAAAAACTAAATGGCGTTTTGAGTTATGCAATAGATTTGCTTTTATTCATTTTGAACTTTTAGGCATTTTTGTCTTTCTTTGTGAAGCATTTTAATTCGTGTTACTTTTCTGCATTTTGTTGGTGATCACGTCACGTTTGATTGTCCGAGTTAACAAATGTCATATGTGTCATCAGACAGAGCAGCCTAGCAGTTCCTTCTCCGGTGTCTATCAGCACTGATAAATGAGCAGGGTTTTATATTACCAGTCCATAAGCTATGCACACTTGGTAAAACAATTTCCAAAATCACTTTTGGATTAGACAGAATAAAATTACCTCTGATCTTCACCTAACCATGCAGATTTACAGTACAGTTTGCATTTTTTAAACCGGCCAATGTTCTACATAAAGAAAGTAACAGTGCATTACTTTAACAGCCGATAAAATAGTTTAGATGTTAAAAGATAAGTAATATTATTAAAAGTACCATACTATGTTGTGCTTACAAATAATACCCAGTCAAAACCCTTAAATATTTCCCATAAAAATTAAGGCAAAGCCAAATAGGGAAACATGGTGAAGTGAACTTGTGTCCTGAAGATGGAGCAATGCAAGGAAGTCGTGCCCAACAGCATGAATTATTGCATCATGAGACCATGATGGCTAGCAGAGGCTTTCATTAGGCAGTTAAAAGACCATTGAAAATAATGTCATGAGGGGAACTATATTCCGTTAAATGACTGCACACAACGTACGTTTCTTGAGCCATGCACAGTCGTGGAACTGTCGCTGGATTTTGAGTGCTTTCCAAATGAGATTGAAAGTGTCCTACGCATTGTCTCTGTCGGTATATCTGTTTATAGCAACGGGCCACGGTAATTCTCTGCAAGGTTAAGGTGAGCCGTGATAGATTTATTTTTATTTAAAAGTGTGTTGCTATTGCAGACTTTCCCTACAGAAAACTGCCCACGTTGACCATAGGGTTCCCTACACCTTGGTGACAAAAACGGTGTGCAGCTCGGAAAGTAACATTTATCGGGTCTTAAAGAAACTCTCGATGAGAAAAACGAGGCAAAAGTCTCGACAGCCACACTGGAAATGTTTTTATCCGCCGATACTGTTTATTTGTCCACACAAGTGACCTTACTATCTCCCTGGGGGAGGGTGGGAGACTATTAAAAAGGTCACAACTATGACACTGGACAAACCAGTTCATTTACATCATAATTGACCTGAATGCCTTTGAGGCAGCAGGACAAATACCGAGCTGCCTACGAGAAACCCAACCCAGGCCTATGTCGTGATGTTTACACTGTCGTTCGCACGGAAACAATTGGGCTTTGCGGAAGTGACAGAAAACTGCAAGGTTGTTTTAAAATATACCGTACTTATTAAAATAAGGTGTCACAACATTCTTTGCAATATAATTCTAGTGTGTCATCAACCCCACTTCAGTGATTCGATGACATGTCGCGATCCAACATAGTGGTTCGAATCAATGATCGATGCTATAAAATCACACTCGTGAATAAAGTGACCTCTAGCAATGCCACAATAAGAGTCGATATTAATCGGTGGATCCATGCGTCTTTACAACCAGTCACCATCAAATGAATCAACCACACGTCATACGGCAAAAGTTGCCTTCTCATTTCATTCCCCAGTTAATGACAGACAAAAATACAAGCTTCCTTATTGGCTCAAGCACCACTTGCATAGTTGTACATACAGTGGGTTTCACCTGCAATGTGAATGCCTGAATGTTTTTTAAATGGCAGTCAGCAGGAAGTAGAGAAGCGATTTGCAATCTGATGGGGCATTGTAACGAGTTGACTGGAAGCACAGTAATAAAGTAGAACTTCAAGGTTTGACAACTTCCCTAGTGAATGACGTACCATCAGATGACATGATGTTAAATATCCATCCAACCATTGTCAGAAACTGCTTAATCCTGTACAGGGTCGCGGTGAGCCGGAGCCTATCCCGGCAGACACAGGGCGCAAAGCAGGTATATACCCAGGATGGGACGCCCGTCCATCACAGGGCACGGGGGCAACTTAGTCTGCTGGCCAATTAACCTATGTAGTGGCATGGCTTTGGAATGTGGGAGGAATATCATTGTTTAGAAATCATGACACCTTCATTGTGGCTAATAAATGATCTCAATACGACTCAGTGTGAGCTCTTTAAGCATCTTGTGCGTACTATTTCAATTGTGTGTCTAACATTCATTCTCATGTCAAAGGCAGAGATGTACTGAATACTTAAGGGAACATTACAAAATGTCATTAAAACTGTTCAGTTACAACTGATGGGTTATTTCTAAGAGTATGTTTAGGATAACATGAAGGTTGTTACTATAACCACGAACAAGACTAAGCTGTTTGCACTTCTGGAATGGGGTTAGGTTGGCACTAAAGGAGTGACTAACTTTACCCCGAGCTAACATTTCTGCCACTTGCTATTAATAGATGACATGATGCCTTTAGACTGTTGACTTTCATCATCTCTATCAAGATTGTGTTTAATATTTTACTACTGTATAATGCTGTCGCGTTAATTTGCTGTATTTTGTCTAACGTGCATTGCCAACAACTTACCTACCACGTTTTAATAACTTGCTGCATATTCAAATATAATTGACAATACACGGCTATGACATAAACTGTAAATTGTTTCCACGTGAAATATGACATGTAAGAAGGTCAACTCAGTTTAATAACAAGCAAAGACGATTTCCAAAATGCCAATGCAATAAAAAAACCAAACCAAAACTCTGCTTTTTCCTGAATTTATTAATTTACCATATATAATAGAATATTTATCTATGCTCTGTGATCCACGCTTTGGTCAATTCAATCCGACCAGAAAGGTGAAGTATGGGCAAATAACCCCCATGATCTGCACGGTGTGGCGAGGCCCTCATCCACCAAGTGGACTGACATACAGGTGCTACATCAACATGTTTAACTGCACTGCAGTCGTGTGACGTTTCTCAATCATGGAAGACACTTATATCGGCTATTGACATGCATGCCAATACTGTACAAGAAAACGGTCAACTACATCTGACAGCCCTCTATTGCTCTTGGATGCAATACAGTACTTGCAGCAAATGGTTTCAAGTATTGGAAAACGATTCCACCGTGGCTTATTCTAGAAGGCATGGCAGCTGGTGGATAGAGTGGCATATGAAGTAGATGTGGGGCGGCACGGTGGCGCGGTGAGTAGCGCTGCCGCCTTGCAGCAAGAAGGCCCCAGGTTCGAATCTCGGCTCGGGTGCCTTTCTGTGTGGAGTTTGCATGTTCTCCACGTGTCCGCGTGGGTTTTCGCTGGGCACTCCGGTTTCCTCCCACAGTCCAAAGACATCCTGCTGCACAGGTTAATTGGCCTTCGGACTAAATTGCCCCCCGTGCCCTGTGATGGACTGGCATCCTATCCTGGGTATAGCCCTGCCTTGCGCCCGCCCTGTCTGCTGGGATAGGCTCTGGCTCACCGCGACCCTGTACAGGATTAAGCGGTTTCTGACAATGGATGGATGGATAAAGTAGATTTACTCTATATGATTCATGGTACAGTAAAATACTCTACTGTATTTTGGTTTGGTGATATTGTATGGTGTTATCAATGGTCTAAGTTATGTATTTGTTTGTGCGTTTCAAATGTACTTGTTTTTTGTTTGTACATGACAAGACTGTTGACAATAATGGTCGTGGTGGTGGCTGGTGCTAAACGGTACTTGGCCTGTTTGGACAATAATAATAGCATTTATATAGCGCCTTTCACCCGAGGGTCACAAAGCGCTGCACAAAGCTGCGGAGAGAACGACATGTCAACAACGACAGGGCACGGAAAATCAGCGACAATAAAATAATGTGTGTGTGCTGTCCAAAGTGCGGGGGGTATAAAGGTGAACATGTGGCCAAGTGTACACGTGTTTCCCCAGTAACCTACCTACACGTTGGCGTGTTTTAAGAATCCAGTGTCACTTTTCTGAAAACAACGAACATCTTCATCAGCCACGACCAATCCACTTGTGAAAGAACACCCCCTTTTCTTTCTTTTCAATGGGTGTAATTGTTTCAACTCTTTAGCTGCCCACTCAATCAATATTCTTGACCATTGGCCCAAGCTACGTGATCAGTTTGAATCACGTCATTAACCTGTGTATGTTGTATAATCCACGTGTTCCTCTTCAGGTCTCTCGAGGTAATTTCATCCATAGTAGATGAAATTACCTCGAGAGACGTTCACGTCGCGATCCCTGTCAGGTAATACTTGGTATTGCCTGCGAATTCTACCAAACACTTCGAGGCCGAGCTGAAAGACAACGATGTCCTGAGGCTGACCATCGTGCTTTGAAGAATCGCAAAGAAGAATTTCATCCATGCATATCTCTCATGATTTTTTGAGCACTTTTTTACTTACGCAAGTTTTCACGGCTATCACGAAATAACCGGTCTTGAGTACAATTTTTGTTCGAAATTGTTAAACAATATGAACTCGGGAAGGGGTGGTTGGTGAGTTGATTGGGGGAGCATTAGATAAGTTAGGGCAAGCAGGCTCAAAGACGTTCTTGCGTTAAACACAACATACTGTACTGTGGCTACATAAACAATAAAAGACATTCAAAATACATTCATAGCATACCTTCCACCCACCGTACCCGTTCTCCTCTCCTACCGAACTTAGTCTGGATCCATCAAAAAGTTCATTTGGGGGTCACAAAAAAACAAGTGTCGTAAACCCACCCTCCTTGTTAACAGAACGTGACAATTATTATTTAGCAATCAGCTTCATCAGGCTCCTCCAACAAAGGTTGTAGAAGCTTATTGCAACTGTCAGCAAAACCGCGTATTGCATTGTAAATGTTCTGCGTTTTGCTCTCCAACATACCGGTGTGCTGAAGTGGTAAAGAATTGGTAAGTTGTGTCTGGTGGAAGCGGCTTCACGACACTTGTTTTTCTTTACATGACCCAACCTAAAAACGCCTTTATTATGTAAAACACTGATCACGAAAGCGTTCATATTAAATGTACCGTCTGGAGTTTTACGTGGCCCACAGCCGGCCAGGGGGGGTAGGCTACAAGTCCCTACCCGCCGCACTCCCGGCCTCGAACCCCTCCCGAACACAAGGGGGCCCCCGGGCCCAGCCGGGAGTCGGGACGCCCCGACTCCCGGGCCCACCCACCACCCCCCTGAGGCGGCACACCCGTCCACGTCACCCGTACGGCGCTGGCCGCCAGCCCCGTCTGGCGAGCCGGCCCGGGCTCGGGCCCGATACCGCGGCCGCCCTAGGAGCCCCGGAGACGGCACAACGTGTCCACGTCACCCGTACGGCCCTGACCGCCCAACCCGTCCCCTACCCGGGCAGGGCTGGCTATCCCCAACCCAGACCGGCCCCGATAGCACGACTACTACCACAGCACCACCACCACCACCACCAAGGCCAGTCATCGTCACTGAAGCCCCCCCACAAGCGATGCCACGATTTACAGAACAAACATTTCTGACATGACGTTGAGACTCCCCCACTACTTGAAGCCCGAGAGAGCGACAGCTTAAACAACCGCGGCATTACCCCTTACCTGTAGTAGGAGAGAAGGCCATTGCTGAGCACGAACCATCGCTTCTGGTAGCCCTTGATGTAGTTGGTCCACTTAAACAGCCAGCCCTTGTAGGTGTCGGGCCCGCTCTTCAGGTCGCTCATGTTGCCTGCCTTGGTGTGAGGCTCCCCGCCGCCGCCGCCGCCGCCGCCGCCTGTGCCCGTCCCTCGGTCTCCCTCCGTGGAAATAAGCGGGACGAGACGAGCCGCCGGAGTCGCGGGGAGTGTGCGGAACCGCCTCTTCAGGCCTTACTGCTGCGTCACCCGGCGCGTCACCGCGCGTTACTCCCCGCCATTGGTGTATCGCTACTGTAAGATAGATAGATGTTTATTTATTACAGCAGAAAAATACCCAGTGAGCTTGCAAGTTCTTTACGGGATTCCTGCATTTGACACAACGTGCGAATTGACGAAAATAAATTGGACTGGCGTCCCATCGTGGGTATAGCCCTGCCTTGAGTCCTGTGTCTGCCGGGATAGGCTCCGGCTCACCGCGACCCTGTACGGGATTAAGCGGTTTCCGAAAACGGATGGATGGAATAAATGCAGTAATCAATGTGAATCTTGCGAAAAGTACAATTTCAACGAAGTATTTATTTTATTACAACAAAACACGGAAATTACTCGAATTCAGTATGGCTATAAAACATCACTCACTAAACGCCCCCTCGTGGACCCCGAGAACCACGTGACCACTGATGTGGAACTCAAGCCGTGCAGGAAAACTACCATGGAATTGCTATAGACAGCAAATTAAAGGTTGCCCACTAATTACTCAATTGGGATTCCCACGTTGCGATAACCAACGCCGCCTGACAAACTAATACCCACTAGCAGGGCGGCGGTGGTCCCGTTGGGTCGCCTTGTGTCACACAGGGACAGCTGCCACTGAGGGTGCCCTTTGCATGGTTGAGAAGAGCTGTGCTTTAAGGCACTTTTGAATTGCCAAAGCAATAAGTCGGGAGCCCGGGTCGAGTGAAGCATCTTCGTGTTTGGAACGAAAAAGCAAAGTTCACCAAAATATACCTCCAGGAACTGACCTGTCACTCACACACACACATTCTGCTGCAGGGATAAACATGTGAGCAGAGCTTTAAATTATTGTTGAAGTCTACCATGCTCCAACACTTATACTCGCCGCCTTTGCCAACCAACATTGACCAGCTTGGTGAATTGTAGTCAACTCCCATCGACCGGCCCCTAATGTGGATAGAATAAGGATGGAAATAACTAATGCTAGGGGACATTTGTTCCCTCCTTGCTTGTTGTAGAATTATTATTAGTTACCCTGTTGCATTTTTTTTTGTCCTTTGTCTTATAATTCGTTGCTATCGCTTGACTCAGTTTTCTGTCTCCCCGCTATTGTTGTGCCGTTCTCTCCACAGCTCGGATAAAAACAAAACCCCAAAAAAATTGTTGCTGATTTTCCGTGCTGTCGTTGTTGACATGTCGTTCTCTCTGCAGCTTTGTGCAGCGCTTTGTGACCCTCGGGTGAAAGGCGCTATATAAATGCTATTATTATTATAATGTATAGTATCACATAGCGTACAGTATTGTCATACACCATCAAGAAACTACTCCGACACCATTTACAATCACACGCATATATACTCACACCCACACTATTATCCATACGTAAAACTATTACATTCATATACACATGTACACAAATAGGTTGCATACAGTATAAATGATTACACACATAACAGTACCATACATGCACTGTAAAAACACATAACGTGTGACCAGCACACATTCACTAATTCAGATCCAACACTACCAGTAAATGATGCAAAAACACAATCAACACAGGAAAACGCATGCAGGCTGGAAACAAATGACAGGATGGTCACAAGTTCAACTATTTTAAGGTGGTCTAGACAAGGTTAAGTGCATTGTATATGCAATGTGGTGGTTACATGGCATGCACGCTAGTCATGATGGGAGTTGTATATTCCGCCTGTTTGTTAGCATGCAGTTGCGTGGAGTTAATTCTTTACACTACGGTCACGAGTATCTTAAGTTGGCTTTTAAGAAAATGTATTTATTCAAAGTATAAACAATAGGTACATTTAGTTGTCTGTTTATGAAGACAGGTTTTACAAGAACAGATTTGTAGGGATCATGTCAAAAAATGACTCGCACATATTAAAACAAAGTGTATATACAGTATGTTGAGCACTTGAAAAGTCACGCAGCAATGAAATGTAAGGGGTTTGTGGTGATGTTCCCACATTGTATCCTGCATTCTCAATTTAGCTAATGAAACGGTTAATGACTACTATATTCTAGCAATCAATGTCTTAAGATGCAATCACGTTTAAGACGATATACAAATATAATCTGTAACGTATATGAAATAAACATATTTATCTGTAAACAAAAACATCTATGTTGTTTTTTGATTAAAGAAACTAATTTAGGTTTTTATTATATTCCAATCGAATGGAACAGTTTGCGAGGGTTGAGAGGATTGCACACTTTATTAAACGTTCATACACATCTTATTTATTTTTTAAAATGCAGTACTGGTGCAGAAGAAACAAATTCAAATATTTAAGCCCACACATTAACAGAGTGAAGTGTTGTTAAATTGGTAACGGTCAGTAAATTCGGGCACACACTAGGAATAACACTGGACACAATTCTTTAGCAAACGAAGTGCAATGCAATAAAACTAGGATCGCATACAGCAGTGCTTCACACTGACCACCTTCAAACAATGTCCAACATTTCACCCAACAATAAATGGCACCAAATAGAAAAAATATATATAACACGCATCGTAACCTCAATGTGATCAAAGTTCCATGTCTTCTTCAGTCAGAAGCATTCTGGGTCTTGCGGCCACGTGCAAATCAGTCTCAATGTGCACATTTTCGCCAGAGGGCTCCACTTCTCCCTCGTCTACACTGGGCAGAAGCTTGGTGGTGGATGTGGTAGCACGGGAGGATGGAGTCGCTGGCCCAGGGACTGGGGTTGGGGACCGAGAGTCGGACTCGAGGGCACGCAGCGTCTCATGAAGCATCGCATCCGGCGGTCGCCAGACGACCAGCTCCATGCATGGCCGCCTGCTGGTCAACATCACCACACAAGCACACACACACACAAATCTATTAGACTGTCATTGAAGGGGCCTCCCTAACCATAACATCATTGTCAGTACCGGCTTTATCCCACACAGGGTCACAGGGGGCCAAAGTCTATCCCAGCACGCAGGGCGCAATGCAGGGCTATACCCAGGATGGGACACCATTCCATAACAGGGCACGGGGGCAATTTAGAGAACAGGTCAATTAACCTAGACAGCATGTCTTTAGAGTGAGGTGAAGCCAGAGTAGTCAGCAAAATCCCACACACGGACACAGGGAGAACATGCAAACTCCACATAGAAAGGAACCTGTGTCGGGAATCAAACCTGGGTTCTTCTTACAGTAATGGGGCAGTAGTACATACCACCATACCACCACCTAACCGTAACAATGTTCTGTTTATTTCTCGGGCATTATCAGCAGGGGCTTGAGGGGAATGAATCCCTCCCTGTCTGTGCTGCTCGAGATTCATACCCCCTTCAAAATTCTGATAATAGTCAAGTAAAAAATGTTTAACAATATTTACCACCAGTGGTGGGGGGTTTTTAACGTTCTAAATATGCATGATAGACAACATGTTATTCTGTTCCACAATATTTGTTTAAAGTGTAAAAGTCGCGCTATGCGTCTGCTCATCAAATCCTGTGCATGGTGGCTTATCACAGGTGGTGCTCACAGGGAATCAATGGTGAGTTGCGTGATGGCATCGGACATGGTGTTCCGTAGCTGCTCCTTGAGGGTGCAGGACAGGGTGATGACAGGGTTGTCCGACATGTCGTAGATGCCTTCTTCGAGCACCGCGTTCTTATCCCCGTCTTCTTCCTCCTCCTCCAGCCTGAGGACACAACAGCAAGAGTGACGCCAATTGCAAACCCACTAAACAGCAAACTGTCCTCCACATCATTTTCAAAAGGGCTTTTCTGCATCTAACTCTACAGCTTACTTTCCAAGGCCATACCACAATGTTGTCACAAAGGAATAGTAAGCAATAACAGCTATGTGTGAATAAGGAGTCATTAAACGTTGCTACACTGTTGGGAAAAAAATAGCCTTTCGCATATTACCACCTCTAATGACTATTCCCCTGTGAATATTTCGGACAAGACAGCTAGCATGGTCGGTGGCAAATCAACACATTTGAAGGAGAACGTAGCACAATGTGCACATTGTCCCATGTTATTCAATCTGTAATACTACAATGATTACCCCAATGTTAATTTGAAAGCACAATGACCAACTTTTATCAGCCCCTTTCAATCTATTTTTTTCTCATGCTGCAAAATGCAAATGGCACATGATGAACTACTAAAAGCTGTTCCTTGCATTCACTCTCAAAGATGGAAAGCAAAGCCAATCACATGTGCAAAGAAAGCTGTGGTGCTATGCAGACGATGGAGCGCAGCGCATTGCACTGAGACAAAGTTCGCTAAGAAACCACTCCAAGAAATCGGGTGCAGATTAAACACAGTGCTTGTATCGGTCCAAATTCTTGTAGTGGCAACTCATCTTGTACTGCTGCATAACGAGAGGCTCCAGCATGTTGTGGGAGATTATTAATAGTGACAAGCATCGGTCTTCAAGCAGGTGCAATGACGCACGCTGTGGATGAAATTACAGTCGGCAAGGAGACCGGTTGTGTGTGGTCACGGCTCGCTGCCAACAAACAAGGATGGTTCCAAAGGACTCTACCTGCAAGATAACTGCTATGAAACTGATGTGATCTCGGATTGCTTTACATAGTAGAATACGAAACTTAAATATGAATCTTAAAATGTGTTTGTTTTTCATCACTTTCAAAGCGTCTTTCACTGCGAAAGTGATGAAAAACAAACAGTTCTGTACATGTGCAAATATCTATTCAATATATGCCCATTGTTCTCATTGGGCAAAGATCTTATGTACACAATGGATGCTAAACAAATAACACAATAATTGCCATATTTATCATTTACCGATTTATTTATGAAATGTCTTTCGCTTCAAACTAATCCATCCATCCATCCATTTTCTAAACCGCTTGTCCTGGTGAGGGTCGCGGTGACAGCAGTCCAAGGATACCTTTAAATAAACGTGAACGTATGTTAAGGCTATGTCCAGGATAGCACCGTTTTTTTAATTCAACTTTTGAAATAATAGCGAAGAATATATTTCAATGAGTTTACCAGCTGTAAAATATAGTGCAGAAAATACTCACAACCCAAGGCCACATTTTTCCCCATAACAGCACAACCTTAACGCGACATCTCTTGTTCTTGCACAAGGACAAATGTCCGATTACATTCCTATCACAGTTTCGGTAAAGTGATGGCAGAATTGCCACGGCGACGTCATGCGCAAAACGACGAAAGGAAGACAAGCTTGTTGTCACAAACGGAGCCCCCACCTGCCCTCGAGCTCGCAGAAGCGGCGGTACGCCTCCTCCCACTGGCGGTACTTGCTGTGCCGTTCCTGCGTGTCGCGCCGCACTGGAAAACCGTTGGAGCCGTACACGTGGTCATTGTTGAGGCTCAGGCTGCTCAGCTTGGCTGCCATCATTTCTTCCGTGAGCGCTTGCTTGCACCGGGTCGCCCTGCGGTGGCGCAGCGAATCAACCAACCAAACAACCAACGTCTTTAGTTTCAAAAAGCCAACGAGGAGTCCGCAAATCAGGGGTGGAATTGGGAAAAAAAAAATCACTCTGGGAATGCACCCGGGTCCGCAATTCCCTCTACAGCAAGCGTCTAGGGGTCCTGAATCATAAAATGTTGAGTTAATGGGAACGCATTTCCTGCATTTCTGTGATGTTAAATAAACATCCAAATTTCAGTTCATGAAAGCCTAATAGATTCTCTCTGAGAATTCCACACTGGGAACGGCATTCCCACCCAATTCCACCCATGCCAAACTACTATAACTTAATAGTCACGGCCGTTCATCGGCAAGCGTTGGGGGCGCCAGTTTACCCAGCATATACTGCCAACAATTTTCAATAAATATAGACAACCTCCTGACATAACTAATTTTCATTACTCTTGAATGCAATTTATTTTATGAATGAGAAATAT
>JAZEWU010000010.1:2459822-2487058 GCA_036362915.1 Geotria australis
CTGCGGGGTTCCGACAAGCAAGACCTCTGTTTTTTCGCCGTTTAGTTTTGTACCGATGTATATTTTCACGAAAGCACAGCTCTGAAGGGCAACCATTATACAGCCTTTTGCCAATTCAGAGCTGTTTGAAGCGAGGGTTGGTGAAACGGAACCAGAAGCATTCCAAATTCGTATTGTATTTCTCGGCCATACAACATAAAACGCAGGTCATCAGCGTTTTGTAGTAATAATAATAGCATTTATATAGCGCCTTTCACCCGAGGGTCACAAAGCGCTGCACAATGCTGTGGAGAGAACGACATGTCAACAAAGACAGAGAACGGAAAATCAGTAACAATTTTTTTGGGGGTTTCTTTTTTTTTGGGGGGGGGGTTGGGGGGGGGGTTTGTAATGGCCAAAGGACTACTGCTAACTACGTAGTACACGAAAGCAAATATCACGTGCTTTAAAACATAAAATGTCCTTCTCTAACCATGGCGCTACATTTTTACCAGCAACACACCGTGCTTACTTTACAGCACACTTTAAAAAAAAAAGCAAGTTCTCAGTCTGGAAATACCCATTAAGCTTAAAGAAAAACAACCCATACAAATACAATAACCCAAAGCAAACCATGCTGCCTGAACAAAAGACAGGATTGCATCACACATAGCCGATATACATGGCTATACAATGTCACAGCGAGATCTAATTTCACCTATCCACTCAAGGCAGCATGTAAAGACAGGCGTGTTTTTCTAGTGTTTATATACAAAGCGTTCCTGTTTTGTAAGTTAGGTTACTTAGGGACTCGATGCACAATGAAACAGGAATTCCACAATCCTCAATGCACTACCTGGGTGCATGCAAATTCGTCTGAAATGGAAATCCCTAAAGGGAAATAGCTGAAATCTTTGTTAAATATTTACCACAATTGTCGCTTGGAATGGGGCCCATTTAAAAAAAAAGGACAAGCATGCCGTGTTTTTACAGTTTTATAACATTTCATTCAAGAACATAAACACATGCACATCATGCACAACCATTACATGTATGGTGATACATTGTATGACTTTTACAATTTAAAAAAGGTTTTTCAAAAGTAAAGCGAACTATGTGCTTTTAAGTTATACTGCACGTTATTCAACAAATTCGACACTTGCGCTCCCAGAACAAAGTGCAAAACGTCGGTACCGATGGCAAACAGCATGCAGCACAGCTCGAAAACACTCCTGGAAGCAATACAGCAGAACCACAAATATTCTACGAATTGTGAACGGAAGTAATGCACTACTGGCACATGAATAAAGTACATACGCATATTATTTCTTAGCCTGGATATTGCGAGAGGTTTCATCTCAAGGGGCTATCCAGGTAAAATACGTGAATGATTTTATGACATTGAGCAGCCAACTAATTTCTCCCCCATTTTAAACTGAAAAGTGCCAACACATGAACATATTTGCTGCAAACTATTTAAAATACACGATATCACATTTTGCAATGTCTATATGTTCCTGTTGAAACAATTACATCTGACAAAATATATACTGTATTAATTTTATGATTCTGTCTTGCAGGTGAACTTTACAGTTAGTAAAAAGTGTAACAGGACCACAATTATGGTGTTTATTCGGTATTCCATTCAGGAAAGTCCTCTCCGTTGGTATAAAAAAAGCTCCAGATTCACCAATCGGATAGAATTTAAATCGAGGGAACATGAGCTGCTCCATTCAGATCCAAAAGAAGCTCCCAGCAGGTGGAGTGAAACATCTGGCATTTACGCGAAACAACGCGCAGCACAATCCGAAAACACATCAGAGCTACGTAACATGTCACTAGGTTAATTTGTTACAAACAACCACAACAAGTGGAAGTCAACACTGTTGCATACCATCTACGTGTACGCTTTAAATCATGTTAGAATAGTCCCGAATCAAAATATTTTTCCCAAGAATTCAGGCTCTCCATTGGGAGAGATATTGGATCCTGAAAAGAGTAGCCGAAGGCAGTGGGCAAAGGAAACAATGTGTCTCTGCTTAATGAAAAATGTGACTTTTGCAGAAGTTGAGATGCAGGCCTGACGGAAGGAGAAAGCCCATGTTCTGGACTGGATAACCCCAGCTCCTCAAGGACATCTTCAATTAGATTTTCTTCAATTAGATTTTCTTCATACAGTTGGGAAGGTATTTTAGTAAAGCCAGTGGCATAGGAGTTGCACTTAAGTGATTTAGGAAATAAATGGCCAGGTGATGTTTCTGAGGATGATTCAGTGAGTAAAACCTCAAAAAATACCTCTGGGTCTTCAAGCAAGACATTAGGTACTAGCTCTGTGTCTTGGGAGCCACTATCGGAACTGCAAGCTGATTTGTCATCATGGTAAGGGCTATTTGGAGAATATGTATGCAGCATGGTCTGCACATTCACATTCTGCTCAGACAAAGTGTGGTCACGTTCATCGTGAATAACCATCTGAGGGCTATTTACTGGGACTAAGCAATTTTGGCTTGTTTGACTGGACATATTTTTCTCTTTGACAGCAAAACAGCCACAGATATTGTCCATTAAATGAGAATGTAGTTCTGGGTCTCCAAGTTGGAAGATATTTGACCTATGGGCTTTTTTGCAAGATCCCTCATAGTTCACACATTGCGGGCTTGAATATTCATCTTGCGTGTTTGACCCGCCTTCAAGATATTGCGAGAGGTCATCAATTTGAGCACGTAGATCTTGATGCATATTGTTCAATGTCATATCATTATCGGTGTCCAGCTCAACTGATGTGCTCCCCATATCTTGAGATGAGGTGATAGGTATGGAACCTTCTTTCTCTGTTTTACCAGATGAACCTCTTGAGTTATCTTCGGTATATTGGCCCGAAGCCTTATCAACATTTCCGAACAGAGCCATGTCCAGCTCATCCAGGAGACCAAACAGATCGTCGCACTGGAAAAGAGATCAAGAATGATTTAGGTTGTTATAAAAAATAAAGCTGCATGAGAATATAAACCTTATACGAGATTAAAAAATAATGTGCGTATAATTGCAAGATATTTAAAAGCAACAATTTACATTAAAAAAATATATACACAAAATAATATCTACAAAACATAGCTCAATGCCTTTTAAAGGTATTGGGCTATCAAATACAGGCTTCTGCTAAATTGACATGGATAAAGCTGTGGGTTACATAGTGGGCAGCATTATCTATGCTCCACACCTTCACGAACCCATGCTGACCACACCTATGTGATGCAGCGCGACGGTAAAATAACCTGCATGGCATGGGCAGGGCCTCACGCAACAGTAGATTGACATTGTCAAAGGCGTGTACAGGTACAAACCGTGCAAGAACATTAAAGCACACCTCACTAAATCAACCAGCTTTACCTTTGGGTGCGCAGAGCTGTCAAGAGCGCCGCGATGGTGAGGACGACAAGTTGTGATGGTGGCCGGGTCAGCACCCACTGCTGAGGTACAGCTCCCCTGAGCACTGCTGACTCGGAGGACCCGGCCACCACCACACTACGGTCGTCCAAACACTTGCCTTGCGCTGCCTGATGGAACAAACAAAACACAGGGATATAGATGTATTAAATAATCCTTAAAAGAGTGTCAAGATACTGGAGTGTAGAAAGTGAACAAATTCACACCTCTTCCTCGAAGGCGTCCTTTGAGAGTCTACGCCGGAGTTCCAGGTTCTGATGGGCCAGGTTCAGAGATTGTGCTCTCAGAGCCTGGTTTTTCTCCAGCAATAATCGATTCTAAAAAAAAAGAAAATATATTTCAAAGTTATATATAGTTCACTATTCTGTCAGTCAGTTTTTCCAAAGGACACAATGCTGTATATATGGATCTATACAGTGTGATGGACAGTGAAAATGTACAGTGGCAGCCAAGGAAAGAAGCACAATCAAGTGGAAATTGACCGAGGAGATGGAGCAATAAAAACAGCTTGTGTGCATGTGCTAGTGGATTATTATATTGCACGATCTCAAGATGGCATGGGGTTGGACAGACATTCATCAAGCAGTGGAATGGCCAAGGATGATGACGAGATTTATTGTCTGGTTTCGTGTTGATAAATTTGACGTAATATTTTACATTAATAAGGCAATTAAAATGAGTCCGCAAATCAGAGCGGTTTACATCTCAAACATTCTAGGGGCACCCAGGAGTATCCGTTGTGCGGTACAAGGTGGCAGAACTGGCCTGCAAGTGTGTATTGTTCTGACAGGCAAGGTCTATTTGCGAGAAGTCAATAGACCAAGGTGTAATTTCAAGTGTGGCCTGGTTCACCAAAAATCCAAAAATAGAAAATTAAGCAAATGTAAAAACGGAATAACTGTCAGACGAAAACTCAAAAAACATTACACTGACATAAGTCAATATTGAGTAATACATTTCCTGTAATGCATGTCAACGAGAGCACTTTATTTGTGGACCAGAATAGAGTTGAAAAAACATTCAAAACGTATACGGGTGACCATTGCACCAGTATGTAAACAGACAAGGATACATTTCCATGTCAGTAGAGGCCGATGAGTCTCCGCCAGAGAGAATAAGGCGTTGAAAACCCGGATGGGACAACCCTCCCGAGCCCAGGGCGCATTGGCGGGACGCTCACAAGAACGTGGTAGGGACTTGGAAGGAGACAACATTACAGGAAAAGGCAGGCAAGGGCAGTGACCTCCTTTCTCATCAGGACAATGCAAAAGGCAATAAAAACGGCACGGCATGCTCAACGTCACTACTCAGAACGCCTCAAAGAACATCTTTGAAAAGCAATTATCACAACTTGAAAGTCACAACACTGTGACAATAATTTATTGGTGCTCTTGTTAAACTGTTTTCTTGAGCTTGTAACATTTGCACCTTTGCGCGCAACTCCTCGGCCTTCTGCTCGAGGTCGCACATGAGCGCCCTCTTGCGATCCCGGGCAGACTGTGCTGCTACACGATTCTTCATTTTCCTAAAAACAAAGACAAAGATCCCCCGTAAAGGGTTTACAAACTGTAGGGTCAAATGCTGTTAGCGAGCAGCCATGAAGGCCAGCACTGCACACGAAGGGGTGGTTGGTCAGCACCACGCCCGGCCGCCTTTGCCTCGCTAGTGGTGATGTTAACACATCGCATCAGATAGTCATTCATTTTAGGCTTAGTCGACCTAGGAAAGGGGCAGGAACCACCCATCAATTTTCTAAACCGCTTGTCCTGTTGAGGGTCGCGGTGACAGCTCTTTAAGGAGGGTGGACCAGACATCCCTTTTATCAGCAACACATTCCAGGCTCTTCCTGTGCTATTCCCAGGCGTTCCCTGGCCAGCATAGATATATAATCCCTCCAGCGTGTCCTGGGTCGGCCTCTAGGTCTCCGTCCAGTGGGCCGTGCCTGGTAGGACTTCCCGAGGGAGCCTCCCAGGGGGCATCCTTAACAGATGTCCGAATCGCTCTTAAGAGCTGCAAATAAGAGCAATTATGGTTGCTTTTCAAACCTGTTCTTTTGGGATAGACGCGTGTCCAGTGCTTTGAAAAGCAACCAGCATGCATGGAGCCGTAACAACCTACATCAAAATAACACCTCACACGTTCTCATCCACACAAACCCGCGCGCTCAAACTGTGCCGAGCCGAGGTGCGTGGTTGGTGCCAGGGACCCTCCCTACCTTCTCGACGCTTTCTCCTCGGTGGACAGGTGAACGAGGCGCTGCCGTTTCCTGGGTGGAGCCGTCTCTGGGAGGACGGGGACTCCACCGGCCACGGCCTGGGTCGTCCCCGGAGAAGCGGCCTGAGTTGCGGCCTGACACGGAGGCCCTTGCGACGCCACGACCTGAGGCGGGAAACCAGGGGTGTTGTCATGTGGGAAGAGAGGAACCTCTGCGATGGTGGGACCTGGGCAGGCGGGGCCTTGGAAAGCGGCACCTGGAATAAGGAGCCGCGCAATGATTGGAAAAAGTTGAGGTGGCTCGGGTATCTGTTAAAGATGCCCCCTGGAAGGCTCCCCCGAAAAGTCTAGCAGTCACGGTCCACTGTGCGGAGACCTAGAGGCCGACCCAGGACACGCTGGAGGGATTATATCTCTCGGCTGGCCATGGAAAGCATGGGAATCCCTCAGGAAGAGCTGGAATCTGTTGCTGAGACAAGGATATGTCTGGTCCACCCTGCTTAGACGGCTGCCGCCGCGACCCTCACCAGGACAAGCGGTTTATAAAATAGATGGACGGACAGTGGAGTGGAGGGATCTGTGATGACAGAAGCTTCTTCTTTGCGATTCTTCGAAGCGCGATGGTCAGCTTCTGGACATCGTTGTCTTTCAGCTCGGCTTCGAAGTGTTTGGTAGAATTCGCAGGTAATACCAAGTATTTACTTGACAGGGATCGCGACGTGAACGCTTCTACCTTGACACCCATGACAGAAGCTGTGACGGTGCGACATGTGTGAGGGTGGTGATGCGAGAAGGTCGAAACGGTGATGGGGTTACCTGGAGAGGGAGGCTCTGGGACAGACCAGCTAAGGCCGTGGTGACCTGGGCCAGGCCGAGCTGAGCAGGGAGGCCCTGTGCCGCAGACCCCGGGGCCCCGCACCACGGCGATGGCCCACAGGCAGGCTGGCTGGAAGCCATCGTCTTCTGTCGGGGCCACGGGACGACGAGCAGGGTACCGCCGGCGGGATATAACCTCATTCACCCGAGCGCCCTAGATCGTAACTGCGACACACGCAACCACCTCTATCGGAGCCCATGCGAAGGAACATCGCGGCTCAGACCGGAGACCCGAACCGGTCCCGCAGAGACGCAGGAGGAACCGCTCCAACTCGGGAAGCAACGGGGGAAAACTCTGCCCTCCGGGCGTAAATTGCGCGCTCCTATTCACACGGAGCAAGTCAATCGCTACCTCCAGGGCCACCTTCACATGCGTTGCGAGAACAGTGGTGACATCATCGCCCGAGAGGGGATGCCAACTGGGCACTTTCCTATTGGTGGACGCGGCGGTGATTGACAGCGAAGGAGGTGGGGCTATTTTTATCTCCTCCCCCGCAGTATAAATGGATATACCAGTCAGTTGGGAGGTTGCATGTGGTGGGATAAAGTGTGGGTACTTCCACCTCTTCCGAGATGTGCGGCCAGCATGGAGGAAGAGAGGCTCTAAGACCAGAGGCCATTCCACCAGCAGTGGCGTAAAACAAAAAATTCAGGGCTGCACCTTTACATTTTTCTTTACAAATAATTCTGAAGCATTTGAAACCGTGCTGCAAATATTTTAAACTTTATTTACGTACACATGTTATACAAGCGTGTCAGTGTCCTCCCACCAATAAAATATCTACAAAGATGGCCGAGTATTATAAAGATCTGTTCGCCAAGAAGTGACATTTTACAACATCAATATTTGCATTCCAGTTGAGAGGGAACCACCTTATTTCCACATCGGCATTTGCTTGCTTTATGCTTGTTATTATCCTTGCATATCAATACTGAACTGCATTGCACTTGTTGATGCCAGGATTTTATAAAAACTGAATTGTCAAGAATTCGATTAATTCATCGTCACACATTCTGCAATCATGTGCTCATGATACTTGTATGGACAAGACATATTTTTGGCGTTACTGCATAGCAGCATCTAACATTACGGTTCCCATCAAACATTGATTTAAAATCTGTTATCTATGGGTGGACGGGAAGGTTGGAGATGTGCTCCCAGACACAAACCCCTGGGACAGCTCAGCACTTGGAAAGGCGAGACCTTCCACAGCAGAGGTAATTTGTAGCACAAACTAATGGACCCACCACCACCACCACATTTTGCTCAAATGAGTAGCGATTTTAGTAACTAGAACGCAAGTTTAAAGGGACCAAATAGGTTCAGAAAAACCCAGCACTAATTATTATCCATAATAAACGTGTTAATTTTGTGTGGTAAGAGGGTTCCAACAACAAAAAGAAAAACCCAGTTCATGTGCAGTGCTCGAGTTTAACACTTTGTTTCATCAAACATACAAGTACACATTTGATATTATACTGCACATTTATATTACATTCATTTGACAATAACACACATGAGACCTTAATTTTTTTTTACAAAACAGCCTTCTTCTACCATATCTTTAACTATCAAACGGTCAATAGTATCACTTTCAAATCAAACACTGATTTGACAATTCCGGACCACAATTTTCTTTTGTTGAACATTTGGTCACCCGATCTTTCCACGTACGATACTCATCTTGGACATAACCCACACCATGACCGTGCATACATGACTACAGCATTGAGCATGAATGACTATACTTCCCGAGGGGTAAGGTTAGGGTTTCAGGACAGGTTAGGTGAATCTTTGGCACGGTTATTGAACAATTACTGGCAGTAGCGTGCACAGATACGTTTTCTGTATTAAGATTCAAAATTATGTCATTTTAAATCTGAAAGAGACTGATTACCCAAACTTTTAATCAACTTAAATTAGTCAAAATTTGTGTTTTCAACAAGTGAAAATACGTTTCCAATTTTACGGGGTAATGATTTATATCTAAAACGTGGAGTCGCCCATTTGTAAATACGCAATCGGCCAGTGTAGCACGTGACCTGAAAACCAATCATCACCTTCAGGAATCTCCCACATGAAATTCCTAACACATAGACGCGTTACATCTTTGCAACCTCAGATGCACACAAAACTAAAGAATGCAGGACTAACGTTATTTATCACAGGACCAACCGAACAGTCATAAACAAAACAATGTACATCAAATCTTGCTCCTTTGTAGGACATCTTAGTATCAGATGTTTCATTCAAAAAATACACCACGTGCAATTTTTATATTATTCTATATGGTCGTCAAAACTTTTTTTTTTACATGAATAAGTACACGGTTCAGTTGATTTAGAATCCACGGGGTTAGTCATTATGTATCGAAAACCAATGTACACACACAACTACATAAATGCACATACGTATTT
Organism: Geotria australis; assembly: GCA_036362915.1. NCBI lineage: Eukaryota > Metazoa > Chordata > Hyperoartia > Petromyzontiformes > Geotriidae > Geotria > Geotria australis. The sequence goes on from JAZEWU010000010.1 coordinate 2,468,757, forward strand.
TATATACATTTTATAAACATGACCTTGAAACCTGCAGTATAAGAAACATAAATATTATATAATCTAAATAAGTAATATTGCAAGCACAGAGAATGTCAGTTCTAGCACAAGACAAATAAATATTGTTGACCATATCAAAAGGAAGGTATTCTGTAATGTTCCTTTTGTGAACAAAATGATCAAATTGTATAGCTTATACCATTGGTTAGAATATTATTATTTTTAAGTTACACAGCGTTCCACATTAAGTGCATACTTTGAAAAGTACTCCAGAGACAACTCCCCCTTCACGCCTCCAAGGTGAAAGGCAAAACAAGTACTGCAGAGTTTTTAGAGACTTGCATCAGCCACTGCATCCTCCTTTTTGCCGTTATGAGTTTTGTAATAGTCAAAAATATATTTCCCGTAGTGTGACTTTGGATGCAGTGGATCGTGAAAAAAACGTCTACGAAAAATTGTCGTGTTCCAGCAATTGCACTTGAAGCCCTGTGAACCATAAGCAGCCCAAAGTCTTCGCTCAGATGTTCTTCAAGAAGGAGAGAAAGAAGCTCTTGGTGTCTTGAGGAACTGTTCTTGTTCTGAGAGATCCAGGCACATGGCGAGCTAGGTCTTTGCGGTGTTGCTCTTTGAGCTGCTCACTGATGACCATCTGCATGTCATCCTACAGACGACACCACAAAGAGGCGATTGAGGGAGGCAAACAACGAACAAATCATTATTATCTCAGCACGGCTATGTTGCCCGTAGAGGGCAGAGCAGCACAATCTACTGTTGTGCTGCACTATGCTCCCACGTATGCGTTATGTGCCTTCAACAACCTACACTTGACTGAGCAGCGTTGTCAAATAACGCCACGGTGCGGGGAGGCCATTATCCAGCAGTAGATTGACAAAATGTCCGTGCAACTAGATGTACAAGTACAGTACGTTGAAACATTATGGTTGCGCTTTAAAAGCCAAAGTGACAAGCAGGAACGTCAAACTTGTGTAGATTGTCAAGCAGCGAAGCCAGGCTGTGACTACCCCAAGAGAGGTGAGCTATCCATCACCACCACCAGAGGGAGGGTGAGAGCACACCATTGGGAGAGCGAGAGGAAACCAGTAATTGTGGGAAGGCAAGAAAAAACACAACCAAAACACCGGATGGAAGTGTTGATTGGAAATTGAGTTTGAATATTACTTTATTAACCCTCCCTACAATTTGAGCTACGGTTCACTTCGTCATGCAGGGGAATTATATCACTTAAGCAAAACAACAACTTAATTCACGGGCTGTGGGTGTTAACAAAGTAATTTTCGATAATAGAATGATTGACAAAAAATGTGGTTTCTCATTTAATTTCAGGCCAGTGCTAATCTGTTTACAGCTCTAACCCAGTGGTAGAAGAATTAAGTCTTTTACTGATGTAGGTTTTCATGGCTCGATGTATGAAAATTACTCTCAAGAGCTGCTCTTTCGGGATAGCTGTGTCAGCCTGATGCCTCCTATGTGAGAGGTTACACGTCGTGAAGTAGAGAGGAAGAACGCTCCATACGGCTATACCGATAAAGAAGATCAAGTCTTGTCATTGCCAAACCACTGTTGACTTCCTCACAGCATGGTGCTGATTTTATTGACTTGAGGGATGAAGGGCGGGAGTCCACCCCTAAGAAGGATCTTAACTCGCGACCTTCCCAATGCAAGCCCCATACCCCCCGGTCTGTGCCAGCCAGCTTAGATTACGTAAACTTTGCTAGAATGTTATAGCAGCACATACCAAATCTTATTTCACGCCGACAATTTGCGCCGCGATCAAATTACAAAATAAGCAAACTTATTTCTGCGTCCCAAACAAATGATTCACGCCTGTCGAATGAAATAAGCTTCAGGGATCGTTTTTTTTTACCTTCACAGGAAGAGCGCCACTAAAAAGTGCGTGTGTTGTGCAGCTATGGAAATGTATGGGAAGCCCTGCATCCCCTCGGCTCTACGTGTTGTGAAATTGAACAACGGCGGACACACCTGCCAGGCCTCGAGCTGCTGTGACAGGTCCACCTTCTGCTGGATGGCCTCCAGAAGCTGATTACTCAACATCACCATGTCCTCCCGACCTCTCTCCAGCTCCACCTCGACCGCCTGCTTTCTGTCATCACACCGAGACATCAGAGACATCAGCACCGCACCGCAATGAGCGTGCCCATGTTGTGTTCATCACTCCCCTTTCTCCTGGTGTTTACACGCTGCTCTTTAGGGTATGCGAAGATTTCCCAACTCCCCTCCACGGCGTTTCGATGAATTGTCACAATTTACGCTCACTATGTGATGTAGAGAATTGATATGTTGCGTCTTTACTGTCTGATTTATATTGTTTCATCTCCTTACAGCTGAATGAGCGTGAATGCAACATATACTGTGCATATCATTTGAATACTTACTTGCATAGTGTTTTTGTAATTTGCATATAAGTTGCATACACTGCACACAATCAGTTCCTTCAGTGTGCAATTCGATACATCCATCGTGGCTCTACATCAATACCAGCATCGTAAAGAGTCGATATTTAATTGACGAATAGATGCATAACAAGCTGTCTAGACCGACATTACATTTATTTCTGTAAATGGTAGCACGCATGATGCATGCTTTTTGGGACACAGCAAGAGCTGCTACAGAGGCAGCGGAACACTACAGGTACTACAGGGCTATATGGACAACTGCGGTGCTTGCGGGGAAGGAGGGACAACCCAGGCTAGACAGGGGGAAGAGGGGGAAAACTCACTTTGCGATGGCCTCATCTCGCTCTCTCAGGGCTTTTCTCAACCCGTCGTCCCAGGGCAGGCCCGCCAGCACGGTATGGAGCCCCTTGCACTCCTCCTGAGCCTCACGCAGCACTTCCGCCTGCGCCTCCAGCTGAAGGAGATAGAGAGCGTGTGGGTCACAGGGGTACAACCGGGTTCCGGGGGCGACATTGGGAGTCAATGTTAATTACTTACCCATGCCAATTTGCAGTTAAGTTTATCGTTCGATTTAACCGTGTTGGCTGCAACGCGAACGGGCACTCGAGAATCTCTAAGCCGTTGGATAATCGCGGTGGATTTCAGGTTAATCCCCACACGTTGAACACAGCACAAAATACAAGCCTCCGTGTGCCGTGTGCACAGAAGGCCAAACTGCTTAGATTTTAGCAGGTGTTGATGCCATGAGGTAGTAAGACTTTTATGAATAGTACTTAAGAAATACTGGCGAGCAAAGACGAACACAACAACAGGCATTCATATTTAATGTTACGATCATAACAGGTTTAGCAGCAATAACATCTAGATATCTGCTTAGCCAGCATGTAACCTACTCAGTCACGTAACCTTGAGGAAATCCAGTGGCCAAGCATGACCTGCACACTTGCCATATGTCCAGCTATTCTTTTAAATTATTCCATTTGTGTGTTTTTAATGGCACAAGCAAAGTAGTAAAATTACAACATTTTAGTAATTGGATTTATGGGGTTACATGTTGTGAAACGTGAAGTGGGAATATATATTTAGCGATTTACACAATTTCAATTAATTTAGTTCAGCATGGGAACAATATAAACAAATCTAGAATAGTAATTATAATAAATGGGTGGAAACCTCGTTCTGCAGGTGCTGTGCTTGTTCTTTATAGATGCGCAGCTCCTCTCTGTCATGCTCCCTTTCTTGCCGGAGAGTTTCCAGCTCAGAGAAGGCGCTCCGCAGCTGAACTTGAAGGTTCTGCTCTCGTACCTGTGTAAAACCACACCATTACCAACGCATCCAAAAAGCACGATAGTCTCGTCAACAGTTGATGATACTGAAAGCAGGGGGTTACATCGAAGGTCAACTGTATTTCACATGCCCCATTATATGGATTACATTGTGTAAGTGTTTGATTGGAAGACCTATACAGACTTCGAAGGAGGACATCGAATGGTAGGATCTGTTAGAGAAGAAATCTACAAACGGATCCGACAGCAGCGTGAGGCCGCATTCGGCACGCTTTTGGGTCACGCTCCGCAAGACGACCCGTGAGGGGCAGCAGGAAGACACCGGGTCGCTCCGTACCAGCTGCAGGTCGCCGTCGTACAGGTTGCGGATGAGCGTCTTGAGCTCGTCGAGCGCCGCGTGGAGGCCCTCGGGGGTGGCTTCGCTGCCCGAGCTCTCGGCCACCGAGACGTCCGTCTCGACGCCCGAATCCACGACGTCGCTTGCCGGCCAGCGCTCGCTCTCGGCCCACGCCGCCACGTCGCTGCCGGTCCATCGCTCGGGTGCCGCTCGGCCGGCACCCGCGGCCTCGCCGCTGGCTTTCCTCTCCAGCTTCAGCAGCCTCAGGTCGCCGCCCTTGAGCTGCTCGCACAGGAACTGCAACTGGCCGTAGACGCTCTGGATGTCCTGCTGGAACTGGACGTGAGCAGAGGAGGAGGAGGAGGGGCGCGGAAAACGTTTGGCGGATTTAATTTGGTTTTAAGCAGAGGTGAAAGTAAGCCGGTACGGTCCGGTCTGGTACAGTATGCCAGCAAGAAAGTGGACGAAGCATTGGGTATGGTACTTTAGAACAGATGAGAAGGCAGGGTTGCGCTAGGATCGTACCGGTAAGAAAAGTAAGTTACGTTCACCCCTGGTTTTAACTCCACTGCAAATAGAGTTTGTGAGGTTTCTTATGAAGTTGGGCATGCGGTGAAACGCCAGACATTGGTCTGGATATCAAGCGGTAACAACCGTAAAAACGCATCAGGCAGCTATGCCGCACAACCTAGAATATGTTTGTGCTCGAATTATTATTTTAAACTCCTAGTTACGAACAGCAATGCAAAAAGCTGTCAGTTAAAAAGTAGGCAGTTGATGAATACTTTAAGTTAGAAGTTCGCACAGAGATTGCTATTATTGTTATATTTGTTATTGTTGCCAGGACTGGGTCAGATATCACTTGCCACTGATGCTAGCCGTGGCAGTGAATCTAACCCTGGGCACTGGATACATAGTGCAATGCGCCAGCCAATTAGAAAAATACTTATTAGATTTTAATATTTAATTTTGTGTTAATATGGAACTGTGAAATGTAAGTTTTGTATATGTGTGTCAATCTTGAGTTCTTAATAACATCTAAAATTACATTTTAATTATTCATATATTTTTGAAAACCATGCAATTCACTGCAGTTATATCACATCAACGTACAGCAAAACATTTGCCTCCGAAACACAGCAAAAATTATCGTACACAAGGAACAGCGACAGTACAAACCTGGTTTCGTAAACAATGAAGCACATAACAGTTTCAGTGGTGTGATGGTGAAAGGTTTTTTTATAGTGAGATGACAAATTTACCAAACTGCAAAGTGCATGCACACAGCACAAACCAGCATCACAAATCACGTGGAGGAGTGTGGCCTACCCCTAGCAGTAGACAGAGCTCGGATAGCTCGTGCCTCGGGCACAGCCAATGCACAGGCTGCACGACAATGCGGATGCAGTAAATGTAATAAAATAAAACACACACGGAAATCACTCAGAACTCAGCACACGTGAAGTTGCCTCCGACGTGTGAGTCGACACATCGCGAAGGAGAGAGGGGGAGCGCTCGACACGGCTAGCCCAAAAAAACTGCTTTTAAAAGTGATTGTCATGTATCGGGCAGTGAAAACCTACATCATTACAAACGCACATCTCTTTACCAAATTGCCACAAAAATAATAAGTTACATCTCTAAGCACCCAAAAGTCGCAAGGCGCGGTACACAGCTACATGTGCATACCTTATATCAACACATTTCTACTTAGACGTCTGACCAGAGTGGAAGAGTAGGCCAAATATCCTTCTGAGAGGTCCTCACTAGAGGTCCTTCTGCCAGTAGTGGCATGAATAATTAATTACAAGGCTACGCATTTACCTTTTGTATTTATATAAGCACAGTTCACCAACACATCTCTGATATGAGAAAAACATCCTTACATTGCACTGGTTGGAGGAAAGCAGGGGGTAAAAACTGATACAAGCACACTACATTTCCTACAAGCACAGCTAGCCTTGGTGTGCTTTCAACGAGATTCTACTGTACTGCTTTCATAAAAAAACACAACTGGTACATTCTACCACTGTATTGTCTTCTCTAGAAAACGTATTAGATTTCAAGCTTCTATTGGGGCCGATACAAAGAACTGGACATTCTTTAACAAAACATGTCCACCCCTCAGCTCAAGATGTGTAGAAACATGTTTTTAATTTATCTATGTCACTGAACTGCTGGTGCCGGTATAACTACTTTTTGGTGTTTTGTTTATAACTATTACTCACCTGCATTCTTCATAAATACCACAGCCATGACTGTGTGCTGTTCTCAGTGTTTTCCCTAACCTGCACCGATTAATGAATGGCTGGCTTTCATCCGAGAATTTATGTGAAGCCTTTTGACTTGACCAACTCCCTCTCACATTCCACGGTCCCACTCTCTGCCCAGTGCTTTTAACAGTAATGAAAAATCCTTTTAAGAGAATACATTTGCTTATCTTTCGTTAATTCTCGATACCTTGACAAGAGTCTGTACCAACAATATATCGCATCACACAGTATAAAATAATGAAGAAGCCTAAAGATGCCTCCAACGTGGCAGGCGGAGTGGAACGCCGGACACCAAGCCCACTTTAGAGCACAACCGCGAAAAACCTATACAGCGACCTGATCCGCACACACAGCAACACCCAGCCAAGCCCCCCCCTACACATTCTCTCACAACCAGTACCTGTTCTCGCTCCATGCTGTGTTCAATCTCCGAGAGCAGGGACATGTTGTTGATGTCCCCAACCTGGTCCCTGTCGGACACGCTGCCCCTCCTGCGTACGGGACTCTGGGTCGATTCGCTCGATTCCCGCCGCTCCGCCTGCAGCTGGGACAGCTGGGGAGACGGGCACACGCATGACCGAGCGTGAGCGAGCGCGAACGCGTGAGTGCGCAAACGCGTCGAGGTGACCTCTGCGTTCGACCCGACACGGACATCTGATGGATTGCGACACCAGCCGGGGCCGGCGTTGGACTTTTGAGTCACGGAAGTAGGCGTGCTTGGCGATTGCAAAACGACGATCGCGTCGATGGCACGTTTCCACAATCGTGCGATCGGCTTGTTCTTGCAAATGAGACGTGTCCTGTTCTCCGAGTTCTCAACTGGTTAGACGAGTATTTGGTGTGTGTAAGAATGGGCTATTTATGATTTGACTATTAACTGACTCGAAGAACAAGCAATACACAACACAGATGAGTGGAGGCAATAAAAACTAGGCAACAGAATTTATTCCGGCATCAAATCATGACCCCTGAAAATGATGACAATACATCATATCGCCATGGGGTAAATCATTACATGCGTACTATATTGTGTCAAACAGAGAGCGGTGACATTGTGTTAACTAAACTGATTGTATAGGGCCGGGAGGCGTTATGTTTACGACAGTGGAGTGTGGGGTGGACTGTTGTGCGGTGAATGGTGTTAGTATCACTCGAATTAAAGGCAACAGCTTCGAATCATCAGTACATTTGGGATTTGCGCCATTCATATAGCGCAAGACAATCACGAAGGCACTCTGCTTTACAGACGGGTATAGGTCTGCAGTAATTTGACAGTGGGGGGGGGGTGATGTTGCTACATACCTTCACCCAATCAGGTCAGTTGCGAACAATGTTTTAAATGTGGAAAAAATCGGATCACGGCACCGCCACACACATGGCCCACTAAATCAAATAACGTCACGGGGTCCTTAACGAAAAGTAGCCGGCGGGCGGTAATCCGTGACCTAATCCCCAGTCTCGGCCGACGTGCCAACGCGGCGAGCGCGCTACCCCTCGGTCTCGCCGGCCCCCCGGTCGGCGGGGGATGAAAGGTCGCGGGTTCGACCTGCGGAGAGGGCGCCGGCGGCCGATCTCACCTGCAGCTGCGCGCCGTGCGCCTGGCGCTCCAGCATGGCTGAGCGGGTGAGCACCTCGTCCAGCTCTCCCTGCATGGCGGCGTTCGCCTCCTGCAGGGCAGACACCCTGCACTCCAGCTCATGCCGCCGCTCCAGAACCACTCGCAGCTGGACACGGGGGCGGGTGGGCGGGCAGGCGGGCGGGCGGACAGGTGGAGCGACGCGGGTGGAATGGGGGACACAGCCGTGCGGAGGGAGGCAGAGGTGCGGGGTCAGGGGTGCGTGGTGAGTTAACGAGGGGTGCGGGAGCGGCGGGCGACAGAGCTCGCGTGTGACGTTAAGCAGAACATCTTACGCTCGTGGGTATGACGATTTGCACCGCCAGCAGACAGCAATGTGGCTCGCTCAAAATTATAGTTGATATTCCTATAGGTTCCCCTTGGGGTGTTCGATAATGGAAGGCTAAAGATCGAATTCCCAAATACAAACCGGGCTTGCAAGATCCGTATTTGGAAACGGAGTGACAGGCAGAATTTTTTTCCCATTTGCATCTATTCAAGTATTGGATCTCATTTAAAGCCAAATACACTTTCTCAGTCTGGCAGACATGATCGAGAACAAGTGTGTCTTGATTAATGATACGTGACAGTTTAGCAATATGGGGTAAAACAATTCTGTGAAATTGTGAGGACAATTTGATAAACGACCGTTGGTGCACTAATAAAAATGCGTTTGCCATTTGTTACTATAAATGTGTACTTTTAGAGATTATTAACGTGCATAAGTAGGTAACAATGCAGACAAAGAATTAGCAACAGGGAATCTTGGGCCACTGGCTGGGGTTGGTGAATTATTTTTGCAAGGTAGGAATCTTGGACCAAACCCAAACTGGGTCAGCAGCTTTATTGGTGGCTATTCATCCATCATTTTTGGCTTCACTTTAAAAACACTGGCAAAAGAATAAACTCCTAGCCAAGGCAGGGAATACAGGTGGAACTATCATGCAATTGCCAACAGATGTCGCAGTATTCTTTCGTGTGCAATCACAGCCAAAGCATCGTAGCACATGCACTCTCAACATACAGAATATTTACAAAATATTATATGCGCTCATGTTGTAAACCGCGCATTTAAAACGTGCCTTCGCTCAGGCATAAGTCTGCATGTTTATAACAGGAATACGGAGAGGACAGCACAGCATGAAGCAGTGCTGGCTAGCCATGAGTTGCGTTTGTATTCTCACAGTAAACAAGACTCTCGTTCGGCTGTGAGGACAGTGCCACGGAGCACACGCGTGTGCGATGCAGCGTGTGTTGCTGCGTCGGCACCGCAGGGAGCACACGGCGTTGCATCTTGCCAGTCATCTCAATCATTTAACCCAAAACACCTGGCTCTGTCATGTGCCCTCCTGCCAACAGCGAGCCTTCCACGTTTAACGTGACAACCCGAAAGTGCACGTGGCCTGGCACAAGCGCTGCGGTGAGATCACCTTCAGTTAATTTGCGAGGCACGGTGGGTGCAGGGATAATACTTGCGCCTCACAGCAAGAAAGTCCTGGGTTCGATTCCCGATTTGGCTACCTTTCTGTGTGGCGTTTGTCTGTTCTCTCCATGTCCACACAGGGTGTTCACCGGCTACTCCGGTTTCCTCACATAGCTAAAAAAAAACCCTCACTATTTATCCGATAACATCTTTATATACAGAGGATACAGTGTCTGGCAAATGTTGGTGCAAGCTTCCTGCACGGCTGCCTTCCCCTTACCTCGTCGCCTCTCTGCAAATTCTTCACACCCCGGAGTGGTTCTCCTCTCGATTTGAGATGGAACAAATACTGCGTGCGTAACAAGTTGCGGATTTTCTTTGTGTGTGTGAATGGACAGCTGCTCTTGTGTGTGAGAGAGAGAGAAGAGCATCCTCACCTCTGCCTGCAGGGATGTCTCTTTGAGCGCGTGCACCCCAGCGGCGCGGGTCCTGTCGCGGAATTCCTCCCGTAGTTTGGTCAGCTCGGACGACAGCCGCGTTTCCGTTTCGCCCGCCTGACGAAAGCAAAGACAAAAATCCCCCGTGTGGCCTTAACAAGGCTGTAGGGGCTAGTGAGCACCTATGAAGGTCGACATGGCACTCGAGGAGGGGTGGGTGACCAGCACCACGCCCGGCCGCCTTTGTCTCCCTAGTGGCAATGTTTACGCGCCACACTAGGTACTCATTTGAGGCTGAGTCGACCTAGGGGAGGCCCAGGACCGGTTCAGAAAATCGTCACTGGTGTTGGCCGTGAGCGGGATTCGAACACGGGTCGCCAGATTTGCAGCCCAGCGCGCTAACCACTGGGCCACCGCAACCACGCGCGCACGCACAACAACCGCCGTGTTCAGGGGATAAACTGCACCAATCGATTTAGAATCTTACCCTCATCGTTCTCGATTTTTCCAAGTTCTTACAAACCTAGCTCAATTTACAAAACGCGTTAATTTTAATCTACGGCGACTCTGATTGCACTGTGTGTTGCTGGCTGATTGGTGTTTTGGACCTTTGGGCCTGTGCTCAACAACTGTGTAATTTTTGTTTCATCAGTTATTCCAACAAACAATCCTAACTTTGCCTTACGGGGCAAAGGCTGCCATGATTCTAGCCTCCAGAAATTAGGTTCTCGTTATCAGTTCCACCTTTAGCAGTGCTATAATGCTGCTGTTTGTAATTGTGGACTGCAGAAGTTTCTTTATTTGTGTTGCAGTAGCTCGATGATTGGGGGGTATTGGAGCAGAATTTTACAGCTGGACGCCCTTCCTGACGCCATGATTATTGCGTGTAAATAATCTTAAATATTCATAAAGAGTCGACGCCTAAGTCTGCAAATGATGACAATTAATGACGATGAAAATATCTTGAGCAATCCTCAAGAGATTGGTGCAAAGATTCTCCAAATCACAACAGTGCGGGCGCTTAGCAACTACCCTAGAGATCGCTCTCGGGATGTTCTTGCATACAGTGGATTTCCCTACCTCGTGCATTCATTTTATCCCGAAACTAAGCGATAATACCACAAGCACAGCCAACAACACATGGCTACCAAATAGTTAAGCTAAATATTGTTTTAATTATCAATTAAGAATTTCAGACACCAAGGATGTTTGAAAGCTTCGCCGTGCGATTTCATAAAGGGTAATTGCTCGCTATTGCACCAATAACGAAGCGTGACATTTATTACAGTTTATTTTACAACTCGATGATGTGGCAGCCATAATGAGCATGTCGTTATGAGCTTGCGTCTCTTTTACTGCACGGACAAAATGAAGAGTAGTCAAACGCATACTCTGAGCTCTCCGATGCGCTTTTAGAGTTTGTACCGCGTGTTGTTCAGCATGATTTCTGACGGTTTTCCCCACGTGCCGGGAGCTTATTAAGGGAAGTGAATCAGTTCCTGAACTGAATCATTTCCTGCAGAGAGCTATAGAGCACAACCGCAAAGACCCACACGCTAGTACATTGCTTCTGTTAGAAAGCAAGTGTTTCGTTCCGTTTAAAGTTGATAGGGATGTCTTCATAATCCAGTATGCTGGAACGTATTGATGCGTGTATAGTTTTAAGTCAAAGTTCACTCGACATGCTTTCACCTATAGTCTCTTTACACTCAATACCGGTCGATACAGATTAAATCCAAGTATATATTCAGTTTAAATGGTGGTAGGGTTGTGTACATTCTAGCAACCGTACCCTCCCCCAACCCCAATGCATTCCCAGAATGAATTCACCACAAATTACAGAAGGAAAAAAAACCCCACACTAACCACTGCACTGCTCCTGTCAGTGGTGATTTGTCATTTCACAAGAGCCACCACCCTCTAAGAGCGCGTTCGCGGCCTCGAGTCCCTTCGCGCGGCGCTCACGTTAATTAAAAACCACTCGGAACAGAATTTGAGCGGGGTCACGCTTCATTTGCCTGCGACATAGGCGCCGCGTTTGTGAGCGGACAGCGGCGGCGGCAATCAAAGCCGGCGCGAGACGGGGTTCCCACGTGAATTTGCTCATTTAGCGGATAAACTGTGCCATTCTATCTCATCGCAACAATCGCGGACAGTTTAACGCCGCGCCCAACTTCACTTTGCTTTTTTTTTTTAAACCTAATATGGGGTTGGTTTTGCGGTTTCGAAAAGTTGTTTGGTGGAAATTAGACCGTTGTTGTTATTTTCTGCTGGGTTAGTAAGCCAGGTCTACTCATTTGTTTGTAGTGCACCTCGTGTGTGTGTGCGTGTGTGGTCAAGAGGCAAACGGTTGACGGGAATTTTCCGGCCACCAGCCCACGTGGCTCCTATTCCTCACGCGATCTCGAGAATATTGCCGAGGAAATGTTATGAAATCGTTACACGCTCATCAAGCAGTGTTTCTTGGCTTAACAGATTGCAAGGAAATTATTTGCATCCAGCAATAACTGCATGCCACCGCTGTGAACAAATTATATTCAAATTACCACGACTCTTAAGAACGGTTGGCATCAGCCTCCCTTGCCAAAGAGCTCAAGGCCAGAACATATTACTAATGACAAGAAAACTGGAACTACAAAGATTCTCCATGCACACCAGAAACTGTAACATAATAACCTACTGTTGAGATTGAATTGTGACGTTCACATGAAGAGTGTATACTGTAATAAATAATTGTAAACTAAATAATAATTAGTACATGCCTATTATTGGTAAACACCTACGGTATTGAACATCTCGTGCTACATTTTTCCCTGAAGCACTAATGTGTCATAAGTTCCAGTCGAGTATTAGGCTTCGGAAATATAGCCTCACAGTTGCATTCAAACTATAGCTTTAGGAGACCACATTTATGTACACTGCATCACAACACTGGGCAAAAAATGTGCCACTCCAATAAAACCTAAAGAAAGTAACAACACTGTATTATGAGTTTATTGGCCCAGTGTGAGCCAGACTCATCAACATTACGGCAATTGGCAGGTACAACGGTTCGCCATCTGATGGTAGATAATACTTATTGCCATTTTACAATCTGCAAATGTACCAATAGCGAGCAATGTTCCCACTGCTATATATGCACTCCGTCTGGTATAAAGTACATGCTTATAGTATGGCTCGAATCTTCGGTACGTACCCTGACCTCACACGTCTCATTAAATTGGAGTGGCGTCTCAGGCGTGATAATCTGTCATTTTATCAAGCGACATTGTGAGTTTTCTTGGTCGCCTACCAATCCCTCACTGGTCTCACTCCACCACTGGCCAATATTACGCATTACCCACTATCAGACTTGAGACGTGTACCTGCCACAGAACTGCCTGATAAAGTGAGACTCCTCTAATGGGGGAAGTGCGTGCTATGGGCGCGTTTTATTATCCGCACGTATCCTCACGAAGAAGCATCGGCAAATGAGGATAATAGGATTAATTAATGCTGCTGCCTAGGTTAATTGGCCTAGTGACTAAATTGTCCCCAGTGCCCTGCAATGGACTTTCGTCCCATCTGGGAAATAGCCCTGCCTTGCGCCCTGTGTCTAACCGTATAAGCTTCCTCAGCCATGTGCAGCCCCTAACAACATCTCGAGGGGAAACCAGACTCCAGCTCTGGACGGAAAAGCTTGCGAATGACCCTCCTGCAGCTGGCATGGGAATCCCACCTGCTGAAGACTTCCCTCCTGGCTCAGAGGCACCATGGATTCAGTGGAAGACATTCAACCGCCTGAGAACTAGAACGGGACGATCAAAAGATGCTTTGGTCAGATGGGGCTACAAGACCGGCCCAACCACCTGTGAATGTGGAGAAGCAGACCATACTATGGAACACTGCCTCGTCTGTGCTCTACTACCCAAGCTCTGCAGCTCAAAATACCTTGCGGAGTTCAATGAAAATGCAAGGGGCTGTGTAAGAAAATGGGAAACTGTAATTTAACATCGCGCTTTGAAGAATCGCAAAGAAGAAGAAGCTCCGACTGCCCATGACCCTGTACACTGTGTACAGGATTAAGCAGGTACTGAATTGACACTTCCAGGTGACTCCTCCTATCCGTGCAAAAGTACAGATTACAGGGAGAGTGGACATGTATGTGTGGATAATACAGACGTTAGTGAATCGATGCGGCGGTGCGGTTAATGGGAACCAGAGGTAATAGGAGGGGCTGATAGAAGGAATTGTCAATTAATTATGATTATTGTTATCACTCCTGACTGACGTTAACTGTAGCCGGGAATGAAGCCCAGGTCACCGGGTTCACAGTGTGGTACGCCAACCACTGCACCCTGCCTTGCGCCCTGTGTCTGCCGGGATAGGCTCCGGCTCACCACGACGCTGTACAGGATTAAGCGGTTTCTGAAAATGGATGGATGGATTAAATAATATACATTTTTAATCTCCACAATCTTCAACAACACTGAACTAAAAGGTAAAAAGCACAATGGGTGACGTTTTGGGCAATGAACCATCTTCATAGCACATATGCTCGCAGAAAGGCCATGACAAAGGCTCATTGCCTGAAACGTCGCCTATTGTGCTTTAGAACCGTGCCATTTATGAATGTTTTGTTGTTATTTGTTCTTGTGGATCACTGCTAACACAGCATCACTGAATCAATTACTTACAAAATGAATCAAATAGTTGTTGGGAAATCATGCAACATGTTTCAACAAACCTTGGGCATGCATGCATGTTTGCACAAGTGTAACAGAGCACCAACAAGCACACACTTGCCCAAGCACAGAAACCCTCATAGACTCACCCACTACAGCCTAAACACAGACTTACTGACATTGCTCAATGCCACGAGTGGTTCAGATCTCACTCACCGTTGATGTTAGCCATAGCCAAGAATTCAAGAATTAAATTCAGGTTGCCAGGTGTATATTGCAGTGCGCTAACCTCTGTGTTGCTGTGCCTCCACCTCGTTTTATGTCAATACCACCAGTACAGTATGTTAATGTGAGTAGCTCTTCAGCTGGCCAAGTCTCTTTCTCATAAGTCATTCCAACATCTATAAAAAGTTCTGAAGCGTGAATTTGCAGTAATGAAAAGCCTTCCATCAAGGAGGATGTACATAATCATATGGAACGTCAACAAGCACATGTGGTATGCACTGGGGATGATTGGGATTGTGGGAGTTGCATTTCTCTTGTCATCGAGACCGTTTTTAAAGAGCTAGGTCCCTTACCTCAAATCAAATTCTGCCACCGCTCCGGCTATTTAAAAGCGTGGCATGTTGGCGCTTAACTATAGTTTAACCAATTACACGTATATCCATCACGCAATGGAAAGCAACGGTAGAACTTAGCACCCCATTCCAGGAAAAGAGCTCTGTCTTCTGTGACAACGGTTTCAACTCATTGCAGTAGATCAAGTTATTAATTTGCAAAGAAGGCCGCGAGTACAACACAACGATCATTTGCACTGCCAATTCCCTCACCCTGTTCAGGTCCCAAACCTCGCCATTTTTTGTTTGTTTCTTTGTTCCCAGTCTATTATTTACGAAATTTATTTAATCAAAGATGGAAGTGGCAGCCAAAGGACATGCACCGCAGAGATGTGGTTATGAAATCAACTCGTGTGCAGCCGCTAAATGGATTGTGTAAATGTTGGTTCGTGAGGGATGGTGATGGGTTGGGGATTGATGAAGTCTGATGTTGATGATGAAAATTCTACAAGTTTATCGGGTCCAAACTTCTTGCTGTAGCGTAATTGGACCACAGTAGCATTGCAGTGAGGCTATTCACTACTGTGACTACGTTGAAGATTTTGCTTACGTACAAAAGCAATACCATCTGTGGAACTACTGTTGGACAGCTGCAATGCTGTCTGTGGCAATGCTGCTAGACGAAATAGAAAAGGAAAGTTTGTTCTAGTTTTGTTTTGTGCAACTTGGCCATTAATACGTGAAATCTTTACAGTATTTTGAATTTTAGATATTGCATAATTCAGAGGCAGAATCCCAGTAAAAGCCGACTTGTACAATTTTCATGTATCTCTCTCAAAATGTACATTTCAGAATGTCACCTCGTCATGTGTATACAAAGTAGGTGCGGAATGCTGACGGATTAGGCTTGAGTCAAAGGAGAGATTGTTAAATGTTTCTGTTATACGTGATGTCTGGAACATTGGCGATAGTTTACCATTGCCTTTTACAACAATCACCGTACTCACGCTTGAAAATTACAAGAATGCATTTCAGTTATTGATATATTCAACGATAAGAAAAAGTTGCAACAATACGTTTTAGATTGGCAAAAGGTCACTTTGTAATGTGATGCAGTTTCTGTTTTGTCTACCCAGAGATAAGAGACCGCAATTTTTTTTTATAAGGTTGAAACTTGCAAAACGCGATATCCAAGGATAATAGCTATAAAACGAGTCATTGTTATACCTGCCAACCCTACCGCTTTAAGGCAGCAGGCTTACGTTTTACCACGTACCGACTTTCAAAGCTAATTGTGCAACTATACTTCAATGTTCAAAATAATTTTTCTTACCAATGGCTTTTTTTGAAAATCGGTTTGCGCTAAACAGGGTTTACATAAAAATCAGTGAACTGCCTAAATCGGTAGGGTTGGCAAGTGCGCGTTGTGAAGAAAATTAAGTACAAGTACGGTAATGAAGTGAAGGGCAAAGTTTATAGACCATGCTGACTGATCGTACGCTTATTGACAGATAGAGAGCACGCTGATTGACAGATAGAGAGCAGGATAAATGAAGGGGCAAGGTGGAGTTCCTGGAACTTTACAAAAACGTCTTTGCATATAAAACAAAACTGAACTTGTAAACGAAAACAGAGAACATCTTTTTTCTAAGTTCATGACATTTTTCATTGCAAATTTATGGTACTGTGCATTCAGTGAGAGGGCATGCAAGTACAGCGTGGTTCTGGACATGAATAATCCCGCGCAAGCCTTCCGCGATACAGTCATGGTCCTGTTTCTTGCTTGCATGTGCATTAAAACTGCTGCACTGGAGAAATACGAAGGCGATTGCCTGTGTGCTCTACCCACCGCTCTGTTGAGCACAGCACAAAAGGACGAGGGGGGAAAAAAAACCAGACCAACGACAGCAGGCACAATAGCCAGACAGTATTAAGCTCCTTAGCAAGACACTGACCTTGTGCAAGGTCATATGAGGTCAGAATGTGTTTCTGTATCTTCAATGCCACGTTTACTAATGCAATCAATACAGTTTGAATCTATGCAGCATCTGAATGCGACCGCATCTCCCAACGCTGTGCAGAAACAGTCTTACGCAGAGGGAGGAGAGGAGGAAGGTTTTGAGGCTGGACTTGAACAGGGGCAGGGAGTCGCCAGCACGGACGACTCAAGGGACGAACCGACCATGGGCATGGCAGAGGAGAAAGAGTGACCTGCCACTGCGTGGATATTGACCCAGAGTCGGGAGAGAATAAGTGAGATGAGAGGTAGCAGCAGAGTGTGGAGAAGGGTTCAGAGTGAGATAAGAGATGAGACGTAGACAGGAGCGGGCAGACGTTGACGGTGAATACAATGATAAAGATTACTATTGGGATATGTACACAGCATAGAGCTAAATAGCTACGACTACCTAACATTTCGAAATACTGCTCTTTCATAACTGTTGAAAAACCTTTATAAAGCAATATTCCTTTTAATGTCAGGTTCTGCCCTTCTTCCAAATCTGTCAGTAAGACAAGCTCATTGACGTACGAAAATAATCTATAAATAAACGTGTTTTACTGTTTGTGTTTGTTTTGGTAAAACCATCGTTGCAGTGAATGCTGTAACATACCATCTGTCGCACAAATCCTTACACACCCATTGTCTAAATAGCACAAATATATACACAGCACAATACATTACATTTTCGCCATGTCTTGAGACAGATACAATGCCAGCGGGTGTTGAAAATATCTCAAGTTTAACGATCCACAATTCAATCTGCACCACATTTTACAAAAACGAGGCCAGTCAATGCAACATATGTTAGGTCAGTCGCTCACTTCCCAGCCAGCCATCCCATCCACAACTCCTAATTCAGATATCAGTCAGGACCAAAGGTCACAAACGTGTGCTACCATTTATTAATTAAGTCAGCAGCCTCTTTGCCGGATCATTTTCGTGCGTTTGTAGTTGCTTAATACGTCCTCACAGAAACTCGAGCGTTATATTAAGCGTCTGACATTCAACAGCAGTTGACCAACCGGAACTCGGATGGGCAAACCTGCCTCGCAGGTATCACTCCCGCGCGTCACCATGCGAATATAAACCGCGCGTCGTGGTGGCGTGACGCGATCATTGGCAATTACATTTGACAGCTCTCCGTCAATCTACTGCTGGATGAACCGGATGACCTCCTCCCTGCGGCATGACTGTCGCGCTCGTGCGTGTTTGACCGTACGCTGATCAGTGGCAGCTTGTCGATGTAGAGCGGGGTGAGGGACCTCATTGGGGG